>JAOEGS010019367.1:32004-100707 GCA_025447755.1 Corythornis vintsioides
TCCCTCCTCTGCCTCAGAGCCAGCCACAAGCTCTCTGCAAATGTACCAGTGCTGCCAAGGCCCAAGTGACCTGTTGTCTCCTAGCCTTGCCAGCACCTCCTCACACATCAGGTCCCTCCTAGCACAGAGCAAAAGAGATAGAAGGGGACAAGGATCTGAGGTTGAAAATGCTGGTTAAATTGTCTTTTCCCTTTTAGGAGCTCCATGCAGAAGACAACACCAGGTTCTGCCAGAAGGATGACAATGAGCAAACATCCTTCAGCGACCACAACCCACGGCACGAGCCCAAGGGGGGTTTCCGGAGCTCCTTCCGCAAGCTCTTCAAAAAGAAATAAGCAGGCCCAAGAAAGGCAGGCCACAGCCTAAAAGCAACAGTGCTTTCCCAGGTCCCTGAGGGTGGGGACAGACAGCAAGGCCCCAAGATCCCCCTAACAAACACAGTAGGTGGAGGGGTGGGGGAGAGGAGACTGTCACAACTGCCTTACAAATGCATCCTGCTCTTCCTAGCACAGGACAGGGCCAGGCTCTGGGTTGAAGTGGAGCTCAGCCAGCGTGTCCAATAAGCACACTTACTGTGTCCTTGCTAGCTTGCACCCCTGCCTAACTTAACTTTTCTCAGTTTTTGAAAGCTTTGGCCAAATCCCACTATCTTCTCCTCCCCTTTATTCCCCAACGCTGCCTGATTTGCCATATATCTTTGCTCTTTCAAATTCAAGCCAGGTCTAATTTTGGCCAATCCACAAAAGAGTGGTTATCTTTACAGCCATGGCATCCTGGACAGAAGTCTGAAATTCTCCTATTTTCTCTATTAAAAAAACCCAAAACAACAAATGAACCAAACCACACCACAACAACAACAAAAAAACCCAACCAACCAACCACAACAAAAACCACAAACAAACAAAACAAAAACCCAACCACCATCAAAGATGTCTTCCAGGAGACCCCTCATTGCCCTGCTGGTTTGAGCATAAGCATCAGATGAAGCACCTGTGCTTTGAACTCCTTCATCAGCAGCATCCTTCCTTTCTTTTAGACTTCCACAACTTCCCCAAACCCTCCTTCACCCTTTGTGATGTGCTATTTCTGAATTGCCTCCTGCTATATGAATTTCTGCTCCTGCTGTTGGAATTGCCTGTGTCTACAGGCAGGTGACACAGGCTAAGCCCAGGGCCTGCCACAAGAGACAAAGACTCTTCTCCATACTATCCCCACTGTGGATCTAAGCAGACACTGTCAGAGTCAACCAGTGTCCTGGCTTCTGGTCTCTACACCTGAAATGCTAACACTCTTTGGCCTGACACCACCTTACAAGCCCCATGACATGCAGCACCCTGCTTTGGAACAGTTCTAACTAAAACTGAGGCACTAGGGCAGGAAAGTCGTCAGGGCCTCATGTTCAAGGGCACAAACCCTCTTCCTTGTTCAAGGACTCTCTTCCTCTCACAAAAAGACCACACAGAGACCACCTTCCTTGCATCTGGACACGACAAACCCTCAGGCTATAGCTTTTGTGAAAAAGAAAGCTTGGTGAGCAATACAGCCCTCTGGGGCAACATCCACATCACACCTCAGCAGCAAGGGCACCTTTGGTACAAGGCTGTGGTGCCAGCTGAAGTTGGGGCAGGCCACGTGCAGTTTCAAGAGGAAAATGTGGTTTTATCACATTTTGGCAGGGTTGTGATACTGGTGTGCCATAAAGAACTGCTTCAACCTGAAGAGATTGTGAGTGGTCTCTGTGGGTGGGCCAGCCAACAGCAATGTCTTGGGGGATACATGCAAGGCTGTGAGATTAGGGGCTTGGTACTCCAATATACAAGGGTGTATTCTTCTCTCTGGTGCCAAGAGATGACCACCCAACACTGCAAGGCTCTCCTGGCAGCAGCGACACTATGGGGAGGGCTCAGAGCTGGTGCTTAGCCCATAAATTTTACTGGAAACATAAATAAATGTCTCCTCCTTACAAAATGGAAAAAAAAGTATAATTCTGGCCCTGCAACCCCTGCCGCCCCTGGAAAATATTCTGGGAAGATTTTATTTTCTTTTTAAGGTTTTTAGTGACAAATAAAACCCCTTCTATATCTTACCCTCTCCCTCACACCCTCATTAAATTACCAGTTCCCTGGCCCTTCCCAGTCAGGACTGCTCCACACTGACCAGCCAAAGACACCTCCTAGGACTTCACAGCTTTCAGTGATACTGCAGGGCCAGGACAGAAATATGTAGGAGTAGGCAGATACTTGTAACTGAAGCATCAGTAAAGCCTGTTCTGCAAAAGAACTGGCCACAGACAGACCTGTTTGTCCATGGAACCAGAGTTCAATCAACATGGATGAGCTCTCACTGTAATGTACTCGTGCTGTAAAGGGCTCTTATGTTTGTGTCTTTGGTATCACATGTAACAGCAATTCTGTGCTTCATAAAACAAACTTGCTCCTCCTACTCATCAGGCAGATGCGAGGACAGAAACAGGACAAAGGGGAAACCTACCTGCTAACATCTCCTGGGTGAGGAACACCTTCAAAAGTGGCAGACCCTTGCTTGTGAAATGCACGTGAATTTTGGCTTCTATTTTAGTGATTTAAAACATGGTCAGAATTGATGGTTATTTATTTCTGATCCTGGGTGAGTCCTTACTTCCAGGACTATACTTAGCATTTGAGATGTCCTTGTACCAGCTCAAAATCACAGAAACAGAATGTTAGGGGTTGGACTAGAAGCCCATCTAGTCCAACCCCCCTGCCAGAGCAGGATCACCTAGACTAAGTCACCCAGGAACAGATCCAGGCGGGTCTTAAGTGTCTCCAGAGCAGGAGACTCCACAACCTCCCTGGGCAGCCCCTTCCAGAGATCTGCCACCCTCACTGGGAAGATTTTTCTTGTGTTTACCCTAAGCCTCTTGTGCTCAAACTTACTCCCATTGCCTCTTGTCCTGTCATTGGATGGACCAGGACCCCCACGTCTGTTTCTTCAGAGCTGCTCTCCAACAGTTCAGCCCCCAGCCTGTACTAATACATGGGGTTGTTCTTCCCCAGATGCAGCACTCTACACTAGCTCTTGTTAAATTTCATTAAATTTCTGCCTGCCCAGCTCTCCAGCCTGTCCAGGTCTCTCTGGATGGCAGCACAGGCTGCTGCTGTGTCAGCCACTCCTCCCAGTTTGGTGTCTTCAGCAAACTTGCTGAGGGTCACCCTGTCCCTTTGTCCAGGTCATTGTTGAATATATTGAATAATATTGGACCCAGCACTGACCCTTGGGGTACACCACTAGTCACAGGCCTCCAGCCAGACTCAGCTCTACTGACCATAACTCTCTGGGCTCTGTCCTTCAGCCAGTTCCCAATCCACCTCACTGCGCAATCACTCAATCCACACTTAAGCTTGGCTGTGAGGATCCCATGGGAGACAGAAATCTGCAAATGTAAATAAAACTAATCATATAGAAACACACAACATCTTGCAGGATCTGATCCATCTTCACCTTTAGTGTTATGTGTGCACTCTGGATTATTTTTCTTCCTGTGCCAAATAAATGTTACTTTTAAATAACACTGTTGTCTCTTTTGCCCTGAATCAGCCAAAAGTTTGCATCCATTAGAAGAGGTAATGTGTTTCTCAGGTCCTTTTATGAGGAAGTATTACCAAAAAATCCTGTTTCCCTGTACACACAGTCATGAGAGAAGACCATTTCCATAGACCTGTGTCCAAGACCCAGCACTCACCTGACCCACCCTCTAGACTTCTGGTCAAGATCGTGTTGTTAGTAGATTTCTTCAGCTCCTTCCTCCATCTCTGTTACTTTTGCTGCTACTTCTGTTAGAGACACATGAGCTTCCATAAAAAAAAAATAATGAGCCTATGTAATTTCAACTATCCAACTCTGTGAATATCTTGGTATCAAACCTTGAGCTGAAACAGCACAAATCATTAGGTACTGCAACTATGAAGTTCTACTGACCTCTACTATCCTGCCTACACAGTTTGCAGTTGTTGAGGCTTTTAGCCTTATGGCAGCACTCTAGAGTAATAAAGCAACTCACCTTGCCTCCACACAAGCATTCTTCATTGTCCAGGCCACACCAGACCATCCAGAGTCATGTTACCAAGGAGACAGAGAGCAACATTAAAATTATTTCAATCTCTATGTGAAAAGTATTGTCACTGATACAAACATGGTCCAAACAGGAAATCATTCCAGATTAAATAATTATTAACACAAATAAAGCTGTCATTAGACAAACCAGTGACTTAGAAGTTGTACTTAAAACTCCAAAATTCAAGGGGTTTGATTCTCGTCTTTCCTGTTTGCAGCTGAGTCATACTGTGATTCGTGCACTGTATGACTGACCCATTCTGCTGGCCTCCAAAGCACATTTAAGTTAGTTTCTTGCATAGTAACCATTATCATGCTGTCCAAGCACCTCTATAGCAGTTTCATCCTCAAACACAGACACAAAACAGCATTCCCTATATCACAAAAGGAAACAGACTTACTGACAGCTAAGAAATCTGTCAATTAGCAGAATCCATGTGAAATTTCTTCCAGCTGAGCAACCTAACTACTGGATCCTTCAACCTGGTCTGCCTTGGCTGCGAAATAGTACAGACAAGAGCATAGAGAAGATGTACAGATCAGCAAGCTTAAATTTAAGGAGCTTTCCATTGTGATTCACTAATGAGTTAATTATTTAGATTACCTTGCCAAGAGAATGCCCACCATGGTGTTTATATCCAAAGAACTGATAACCTAGCCTACGCCTCCTGTTGATGAGGGGTTTTACAAAGCTCCCATAAAATTTTCTCCTCTGTAGCCAAGGTCTAGAGATCTTCACTTCTTTTGCCAGGAAAATGTTTCAAAATTATGCTGTTAAAGACACCAAAGAAGGAACACAACTGACAAATTTCAACATCTGACTATGATGAAGACTTCCATTCTTGTTGATGAAATCAGAACACTTTCTGAAATGCAATGACCATCCTAAAAGGTCACCGAGCACTGATCAATGGCACTGCAGAAAGCATTAAAAAACCATCATCATTCAGCTGAAACCATCCCTAATTACACTGCTTTCTAGGAGGCTGAAATATATCTTTCTTCCAAAGAGGAAATGCAAAAGAATTTTCCTTTGATTCATAAGACATATCAATTATAAATTGGGTACTTTACAGTTCACATATATAATTGCAGTGAGGATTATAGAGCTTCTTTTCTTCAGTAACTGCCATGCATTAACTGTCACAGTACTGTTGTGAGTAGAAAAGCAGTACACAGGTTTATGGATAATCCATGTCATGATACTTGTATCAGTACATGTTCCAGCATGTGAATTTTTGGCAAGAAATGTTCTTGTAAAGATTAATAAGTTTTGTTTTTTTCTTAATAAGTGACTCATTCATATAGGAGGTGTGAGAAGTTTTCCAACCTATAATAATTCACTTTGGGTGTAACCCGGCTTCTCAAATGTTTCTAAATTATGACTTTGTTACACATGCCAAACCCAACTCTCTTTAGACCCTTATTACTAAAATACATATGCTGAACTAGGAAAAATATGTACCACAACATGTGCTTTTTCCCCTTAAGTATTTAACTGAGAAAACAAGTTGTACATTTGTCCATGTAATAATTTAACGTATATCAGCCAAACATATCTCTATCTTTATTTCAATTAAATTAAAAACAATCTGCAAGTATATTTATGCAATGTTCACTATATACACGATTTATGCAACTGCAAGGCAATCCTATGTATGCCGATTAATCTATTGTTAGTAAAACATGACAATAGCTATGGAAGTTGACCAGTGAGTGCTCCTTTTCACAAGTGACAGTTTTCATGGCGTGACTGAAAAAGAATAGCTACTAGCCATGAAATGGATTATCAGTAAACCTTAAAAAGAATGTGACATAACCTAGCAGAGATTAACAGTCTTCTAAATGCAGTAGTATATTTATTTTGGATGATAGTGCTGCTTTTAAAAAAAAAAAAAATTAAAAAAAATTCACTTTCATCTTAATGATGTAAGACTTTAATCTGCTCTATCTAAAGAAAGCAATAATTAGACATTATGCTTCCTGGCAAAAATTTATTTTTGAACTGGCACCATAATAATTCAGAAAAAAAAAAAAATAAAGTACCTCTTTGGTGAAGCCTAGGTACCCCCTACTACTCATTGTAACAACTTGTAAACAGGACCACAATACAGTGCTTTGCCTTAATTCTAACTCGGTTAGGTACCACAGATCTTCCTCACAGTCCTCCTCAGAATTTTAGGAAGGTATTTTAAAGCAGGGAGTAAAGCAAAGGAAAATTGAGAAGGATATAAAGTTCCCTGTTTGAGATTTTAAAAAAGTGCATAATGTTTTCATTCCGAAAACTGTGCCACTGTATGGAACTGATGGATACAAGACTGTTTTCCTTCCTGTACTGGACATTATTGATCATTACACAAACACAGTCTCTGCTCATTGGCCAAAGAAGCCTCTCAAGTCTGTTTTCCAATTACAATCAGTTGTCCAATTACTTTAGAATAATGTCCTGCATGCTAAAACAAGAACAGCAAGTTAACCAGTTTTTCCACTAGAATGTGTTTTTGCAATTCCATTTCTGTACTGTACACTGCATTTCCAGTCTACTGGAGAGTTTTTAGTGTTTGGCATACACATCCCAACTCCTTGGCACCACCAGGTTCAGTGCATCCATTGCCAGCAACAGACGTAGCACCAGGAAAACGCGACTCCCAGTGCACTGAGTAGTTCAGGAGGAGTGGGCATTCTCCAGCAATGGTGGTCCGTCCCGGTGCATCGATGGGTGTGTGTGCTCCCTTTTGTAAGTTTTAGGAGGAAGCTTTGGGATATGTTGAGAAGTGCTTTGTCGTGGAGGAACAGGTGGTCCAGCAACAGAATGGAGGTCCACATCTTGTGGTATCAAAGGCGGCGATGGAAGATGCCTCCGTGCTACATGTGGAGAAGGCGTCTGAGGGGGAGGGGGAGTAAACGGAGAAGGACTGTTTGGGAAAAAGGTGTTACCCAGTTCACTTTTTCTCCCCAGTGGTGGAGGCTGGAGGTGTAGTGGTGAGCTAGAGAAAACATCTGGAGTTCGCACAGGTTCTCGTGGCGGTAACACAGGAGGGCTCTCGGGGGGGTCGGAGATGCAGGTCCGGTCAGGCACTGAGTACCTTGGTGAATACACTTTGGAGGTTGGTTGCCTAGGAGGGATTGCTGGTGGGCTGTCCAGGTGCGCAGAAATAATCTGAGGTACAGAAGCATTTCAGTAAGTAACATTTCAGAGAGGTGGTAAAGAACAGGACCCTGCTGTGAAATGGAAGCAGAGCTCTTGCCCTGCAGGTAGCTCTTCTCCCACTAGAGAGGAGGCACAGCAAGCAGGTACAGAATAAAGACAGGGTGTCAGGAAGCAAAAGGAAAAAATGGAAAAAAATATGTTTCTCAGGGTGATGTGGACAGAAAAGACTGCGACTGAATGTGCAAGGGGGAGAGCAGAGGTATGTCAATACAAGAATTCACAGCCAAGGATGAAAGGAATGAAGATGTACGAGGACTGACAGAAGAATGAATGGTCAAAGCAACAATTGCCATGCGAGTTCCAGGCTTGCTTGTTGGGAAGGTCTGGATATCTTCCAGCACTTCCCCAGTTAACAACCTGGTGTGAGTAATAACACCAGATATCTCTCCAAAAATATCAGGCAGAGCAGATGATGCTCAACAGGGACAAAACAAACTATGCTCAGAAGATGGGAATTAAGTAGTCAGATCCCAAGCTGCAGACCACAGTGACAGCAAAATGGCTCTCCAACACCCTATCACATATACGGTGTTTTCAACTACATTTTGGTAAAAATGTGATGTGCTACATTCTGATGACTGACAGGACAGTCACCTGTAGTCTGAGAAGAACAACCTGCTGAAGAGCCATACACAAGCCCTCTTTAAGACATACATGCTCTGAATTAATTTGGAGTGGGATTTGCAAATCCACCCAATTCTGTAAGTCACTAATCATCTTTGCTGAAATCGAGACATTTGACCTTGGCTGCAACAAAGACTGGATCAGATCCCGAATGCCAGACAAATGCAAAAGGAAAATGTAGCAATGCTGCTCAAGCAAGCAGACAGGACAGGTAATCAAGAAGGGAAAGAAGGCACTGAGCACCACAATATCAGGGTCAAACACTCTAATCAACATTTTCAGAGGACTGAGGTGTATACATTACCTTCTATCATTACCATTCGTCAGTTCTCTACCGCCCAACTCCTATACCCCAAAATGTACTCTGGGACAAGCATCACAGATGGAAACATCCACCTCAAGCCTCAATTTCTCACAGGCAATGTGAGAGACTGAGCACAGCAGATGAGTAGATGAGACATTTCTAACCCTAAATTTAGGTCCCATCTGTTAATTTTCATTCATTTGGGATGAGGACATAGTGAGGCCAAGCTATGACGGCTTGAAATACAAGGTTGCTTATTCTTACAGTTCTTCAGAAATAGATGTACTATATTTAAGAGATACCCTGCCCTCTGCTTCCAGAAAAAAAAAAAAAAAAATAATTTTTTTCTCCCTACTTACTTTTGATGGGGAGGATTCAGCTGGGGCAGACTCTGGTCTTCTTCGTGGAGGAACTGGAGGGGGGACATGAGCTTCATCTGAATTTTTGGTAAAGTTTATGGATGACACAGAAGCAGATCCTAGTGGACATAAAAGAAAAGGTCCTGATAATGATGAACTTTTTTTCAACTCAGTATATTTCCTTTATTGCTACAAAGAAAGATGTCACAAATAATAAAGTAATTGTGCAAGGTGTGAAACAGAAATAACCCTCTAACTTTTAGCTTCCAGACAAAGTGTTTTTTTTTGTTTTTTTTTTTTTTTGAGCTGCAGTCATCTCTGTGGCCATCAGTAGCTGCACATTAACTAGTCTCCAAGACCAAAACCATACCACAAAGCTGTTCTTGTATCACAACAGCAGTAAAATAATATCCAGAACCTGCAGTTGATGGGCCAGCCTAACAATGAATAATTATCTTCTTCTGAAGAGGTATTCCAGAGACTTGGCTTGGACAGTCGGCAACATCACTGCCCTGCTGAACACCACCTCCTTGTGGCCACCAGCTGAACACAGGACTAGCCTTGGACTTCCTTTGAAAGCCCTCATGCATGAAAGGAAGGTATGTGCAGTACTAAGTACTGAAAGCACACCATAAAACATGACCCTTTCTGCGTGTTGGTGAAGACAGAAGAAAAATAGGTGTGGTTGGGTCCTGAGGGATTTAAAGCAGAGATATATTGATTTTAAGTTCTGTAGAAAAACCATCCAAGTGCACTGAAAATAATTTGGAATGGCAGACAGCAGAAAAAGGCATACTTGGTTTTATTCTCATGGTGCACCACTGAACAGATACTCACCAAATACACTCACCACATATGTGGCAGCAAATTCCACAAATGTTTGTTTGGAACATATATGTGCACTGGAGATACATCTCTGCCTCCTGTTTTCACAGTTTCTCCAAAGACATGAAATATTCTCTTATGTAACATACCTAATACTGTTCAGTTTCTCTCTTTATAATAAAAACTTTGTTAAAACACAAGGAATAAAATACACAAAGTTTCTGATGCCAGAAGGAGGCAAAAGCAACTATTTCTATAGTAACTTTAGAAGACTAAATGTGATTTCACCTGTTAATACAACACAGTCCAATACTCACATTCTTGGCAGACTATCTATTAGCACCTACTTGCATGAAAAGGACTTGAAGGATCTGAGTCAAAGACACTGCAGGCATCTGTAGTACTTGAAGTAGCAGAAGCAGGGGGAGGGGTCAAAGGTGTTCGGGGGGAGTTTGGTGCAGATGCTGTAGTTTCAGTCTCACTCTCTGGGATGCGGCTGTAACTAATTTTCCTTGGCTCCTGTTGCAGGGGTGTAGGATGTCTCATGGTACCTGGTCTTGGATTAGAGGGACGAACACCTGGGGACTTGAGAGGATAGCTGTATTTTTTGGGCTGAAATGACAAAAAAATATAGTATCAAATAAAATCAAAAGTCCAAAAGATCACCTAAATGTAGCTTTGTAATTAAGTTGAAGATCTAAGATGACTTCTGATGTTTATGAAAAACAAATGTAAGCATTTCTAGACAAAAAATTAAAAATATAATTGAATACTAACAAATCTTGGTGGAGGCTTGACATTTCGTGGCTCTATCTCCAGGGACTTGTTGAACAGATAATCTGTGAATTCTGTCTCCACGCTGCTTCCCATTGGATTCAGATTTTCAAAAAATCTCTGAAATACAAGAAGGTAGAAAACTGTCAGTTAAGCTACTTCTGAGTATCTTAGTACTGTTTGTCTCTACTGCACTTTTTGATTTTAAAGATTTCTGAAGTTATTAAAAACTGTTATTAACAACTGTTTGTTGTCAGCCCTGAAAGTGACAGAAGGAAAAAAGTGTGACAGTGGAAGAAGAAAAAACAACAGACGATGTAGAAAACCCCAACAAACCAAGGGATTTTATGACAGGTCTTCTGCTTGTCTCTGATTCAGTCTGATTGAACCTGTATGAATTCAATCTGTCCTTATGATGTATCAGCTGACAGGGTGACCACAAAAGTGGCCCATTGCATGGACTCAAGGAAATAATGCCACTTACCCTGATGTCAGATTCCACTCTTAAACAATATGGCTGGTTTTGGTACTGCTGTATCTCTCCTGTTATTTCAGCTACCTTTCTTCTCTTGCTAAAGTTTATAAGTTCTTTCCCATGTCGCTTTAAAAATTCAGGGTTGCCTTCTTCTGTTTTCAAAATGTTAGTTAAGTAGATACCTAAAGAGCATGCATAAGAGGTTCTTAACATATAATACAAAACAAGGAGGAAGTCACATTGATTGGAATACAAAGAATACTTAAATAGTTTTAATTTTTGCACTCTATTTAGAAAAATTCTGTTTTGGGGTCATTTTTTTTTTTGCATCAAAATCTAGAAGCCTATGCAGGTTTCTGTTATTTAGGAAGGTCACACAAGTGAACACTACTAGCATCTTGCAAGACAAGAGTACACTGAATTAGAGTTCTTTCTCTCAAGTGTTCTTCATCAGTTCACCTCTACTGCATTAGAGACTCCAGCTAACTTAAAAAAATTATTTACAGGTTTTATTTTTCTGCTCTGCTCTCCAGTCCTGGCTTCATAATTGCATAAAATCATTTGGCCATTAGAAAGAAGAGGGTGCTGTCATGTTCAGAGGTAATAAAACATCTGGAAGTGTCATTATGACTCTTCTAAGTAAAACTTGAGAGAAGTAACTGAAGCTATTAATGTGTGGTCCTGCTAACCTCCCTTCATCTCTGAAGCAGAACAGAAAGTGTCTTAGCTGACCTTATTTCTCCTTGAAGAGCTCCGGGGTAAATATTTCCCCAATGTGTTGAAAGGCCAAAAAAATCCATCAACACTACTTTCAGTTTTGGCCTGAAGCCTATGCTGGACAAGTGCAATGTCCAGAGTGGGAACTGATCTGAGCCAACATCCAAGTAGCTTGCTGAAGAACAGGAAAGCCATGTGCTTAATTTCACAATCTGTCAAATGCTAAAAATGTCAAGCAATCTACTTGAAAGAAGAACTGTTGTCTGATGATAAAGAAGAGGTTTTCTTCCCAAATTCTTTTTTTAATAGAAATGAGATTCTAGTTACAAGGAACTATAAACATTAAAACTCTAGCTTTCTTTAAATTCTTTATGGGGAAATGGGCCCTTCTTTCCCTACTAGTCAATGGCAATAGTATTTCTAATATGACTACCTTCCATTTAAGCCAATTATGGTCATAACACACTTCAAACCACATTCAAGTAAATATGTAAACAAGATATTGCAAATATACTTATGTTTACTGCAAATAACATTTGCAATTAATACTCTAATTCCTCTTTCACATATATGCAACTAATGTCTGGACACCTGAAATTCAAACCCAGCCATCCTGTTATAACTGACTTTCTCACTATTGCTTATACTCTGTTTAGTGCTCCTCTTGCTCACCACTGTGCAAACATTTGTGTACAGTACAAGTCATTCAGACTAAATGTACTTACCAAAAAAAGGCACACAAGGAGGATTAATGGACCTGAGTTTTGCCAAGTATTTCTTATAATGATCCTCGCTCAGCTCATAAGCTTCTTCTAAGACCTTCTTCTGGCGACTTGGAATTTGCTGAAAAGAGATTAAACAAGTGGTTTGGAAAGACAGGGTAAAGGTGTAGCCCAGCAACAATACTGAGAGTAATGGTCTCTCACTGATATTTAAGACAATGAACATGAGGACAATGTCACACCATTTCAAGATCTTGCTACCTCTGTCTGCGTTTCTTAAGTGAGGATTGACTTCTTGCTTCTGAAACCAGGGAAAAAACCTTCTCTATTATACCCTGATTGATTAATTAGTTGGGGGTTTACCTTCCTTGCTCCTTCTTTGAAGAACATGCTTACTGTAAAGAGACAGGCTTTTAGTGTAGCTAAGGTGCATGGCATTGCACTTTCTGTATCAAAAATGGAAAACATTTTTCTGTACCTCAAATGTGTGATCCAACCTATACACTGCTGCAGAGTTCATAGCACTGACGATCTCCAGGACACCATTGAAGTTGTTAAGCTCTTGAAAAACTTGCAGGATCTCAATTATCCTGCTCACCACAATTACTCTTTCCTCCAGGTTTTCTGTTTCTACAATGCATCTAAATGCACAAAAACATGTGATTTTGTATTAAAGTGTTGATGACTTTTCAAAAAACACATAGTTACACAAATATGAAAAGTGTATCAAATTAGTTTTGAAAATGTTTACAGAACAAACATTTGAAAATATACTAAGAAGAAAAAGCTGAGGCCACTTGTAAAATAAAATAGAGACCAGAGACCACCTGTAGCATCTAAACATGACTTAAAACTGGAATGCTCCCAGAATAGAATTTTTTCAGTGTATTTTTCAATGGACTTTAAATGTCTAAAATGGAGTAGATGCAGATTCAGGAAAATCACTTACTTTTCAAACCACAAAGTGAGGTTAGTTGTATGCCTTATCATTTTGAGAAGGTTGGGAGAATTAATTTCTTTATCCTCCTTTGTCCACACGCTTCCAACTAGTTCAGATGGCTGCACAGCTCTAGAAAAGCAAATGTATGTATCAAAAATGTAATTAAAAGCAAGAAGATACTATTTTCCCCAAATCTTTTTATTTCCAGTGAATTTGAAAGTAATATTTGGAAATTAATCCTTAAGGTACCAATTATCTTCTACAATGTTAAGCTCACCACAACTTAATGGTATTTCTACACCTCTTAAAAAAAAGTGTGCAAATATTTATTATTTTATATGACTATTAACCAGCTCTGTTATCTAAATGAAGAATGATATCTACATCTCATCGCCATGATAAAATGTGAACTTCCAACATTTGAACAACCTCTCAAAGACAACTGGTGAGATCTGACACAGTCCATAATTTACTTCACGATCTAGGATATGAAAAAACCCTGATTTAATTAATGTTCACTTCCCAACAGTTGATGAAAACAAACATGCAAAAAACAAGCAAACAAACAAACAAAAAAACCAAAAAAAACCCACGCAGCACAATGCAGTTAACAGTATGCACCAGTCACAGGTACTGCATGTTAACTTGGGGAAGGCAAATAATGGGGTTTAGAAATTTTTTTCCTGCCAAAATGGCAATACAGCACCAGTAAAGTCCCTTGAGCAATCGCGGACCTTCACAGTACAGGCCTGCAGAAAAAAATTGGCCCGCTGGAGAATATTTTGGTTTGTATCATGTGTTTTCCAATGGAAGAAAGTTACCTGTAAAAATCTGACTCAAGTAAAGTGAGCTGCCGAGCAATTTCTATTGGATGCAAAGTGAGCAAGTCGAAAGTTTCCGTGTGTCCTGGTTTACTTATGTGCCATTCAATTGCTGGAGGTGGGCTCTCAAAAGTAATATTGTGGCTTGGCCCAATGGCTTGTGCCTGCTTCTTCCTGTTGATTATCTTTGTGATCGATTCAACCCATTTCTTCATTGCTTTGCCTGACACACAGAGAAAAATATTTAGTTACTCTTAATACTCTTTTTTTTCCAAATTGGTCTAGACAATTTAGAAATCTTTGGATTTAAACCCAAAACCTAGTAAATTAAACCAACTATACATTCTTTAGAAGTGCATAAGTGATGTTCTCATTTAAGTCTCAAAGTATTTGAACACAAGAGGAATTCCTCAGCAGCCAATGATGAGCATGGAAATTTTTCTTAAGCATAATTCAGAACACCCAAATTAGGGTCCTGCTCTGAATCAGGTGTTTTCCTTTCTTCTCTGATGTTACAGTAATTTCATGGGAAATAACTTTCTTTTGCCCAAAATGCACTTCTGTAAACACCATGAAATTTATACTTTGGGCAAGAGTACATGCCTATCTCAGACAACATAAAAAGCCAAAATAACAAAAAATCTTCTTACTTCACTGCATTTAACATTAAAACTCAGAATAAAACCCAAAGGCCAAACACCTGTTTAGCTCTACACTGTAAGAACTTCATGCATGCGGTGGAAAGAACATTAAGAATTTATCAGTAATACACATTAAACTAGTTGACTCATTCTCCTCCTCTTTTTATTGCTAATAACAATGAAATACTTCTCCAACATAACAGTTTCCTACAAACTGCTCCTATAGCTGTCTCAGTTTTTCTTACAAGGGAGCAGGCAAGATCTGTACAATCATAACTGGAAAGTGTCCTGCAGGTCTAATATCCACTGTGAAACAGTGAGAAAATCTGTCCTTCAAAGAAATAATGGTTTTCCCCATCAAAATTTAACAAAAATTACCCATAATTGCCAGAGCAATTATGATGTCCTGATCATGACTCTGTTCTTATTATTTTGCATTATTTCAGTCCCTTTATAACAAAACCAATACTTACTTATTGGGATGTAAATAACATTCTTCTGAAGCCAGACTTATGTCTCTTTTTAAAATTAATGTTTATTTTGTTCTTTGTGAAGTATTTAATAAGCAGTCAGTCCTGTGTTTCTGTATCTGCTCACTGAAAGGAAAAGTGATTCTACTCCAAACGTTTGAAAGGGGATGACTTAGGATAAATGTTAACACTTAAGAAACCCCAAGTACCTCTTACTGTTCCAATGAATTCCTCCAAACGCTGCAGAAGATCAGCATCTCTTTCAAAGTCATAGAAGTGGTGTTCTACCCAGTGTCGACATACATTTAACACCCTGCAAAAGTAAAGGATAAGTAAGCACTCCAAAATACAGTCTATCTTCACGTCTAGCATTTCAAGGCTCACAGAACTATCACAATCACACACAATCAAAATATCTACAAGAAACAAAAGAGCCACCACATCCAAAAGATAATACTTCAAAAGACTTAAAGGAGGCCAGTTTGGCTCTCACTGATGCAGTACTCACCGTAGCTGCACAGGCTGAATGTACTCTTTCCTAAATCTTTTTAGCTCTGCACTAAGAGGCTGGTCTCCATTCTCCATTGCAATACGATCAGCTTCTGTTGGCTCAGGCTCTGGAATTTCAAATCTAGCAGAGAAGATGGATATAAGCACTAGGCCTCCATTTCACTAATCTTGCTCACAGCATGCATGAATAAAATGTTGATTAAGACAGCTTGCAATCCAGAATGTTTCCACACTTTGGAATCTTACATCTTTGTAAGCACATAGGTTGATTTGCTTGTCAATAACAATACAGATTTCAAAGACAAAACTGTGGGAATTATGGAAGCCTCTGGAGCTACCTCAACAATCCCAAAGCTTCTGGATATAACTTTAATATTGTACTTGTAATAGTTAAACCTGACAACTTGTAAAAATTGTTTGGAGTGAATCAAAACCATCTGGAAAACAAGAATCTTACAAACTCTACTCCAAGTAAAAATTAAAAAATAAACAATAACTTGCACTTCACAGGAACAGTATTTGTAATAGTAGCATACCTTTCTATTAGCAGACTCAGCAGTTCTTGAGGTTTACAGAACGATCGATACGTTGTGAGAAAAGTCCGAACAAAGTTGGGATCTAAGACAAAGAATGATTTTATGCTCATATCAGCAATTACCTAATTTTTTTTTTTTTTTTAATACGTTAAAATAACTTTAATTATGCTCTCAAATTACTTCGGGTATCCTCTAGAATTAAGGATGCCAGCCTATCAATTTACAGAGATGATGATGTAATTAAAATTGCTTTGCCAAGAATTCAGAACCTCTTAAAATAGAAATACAAAGCCAAATTCAAAACCAACTTTTAGTCTGGTGAAAATTCAAACCAATTACTTTTTCTTTCACTTCAATTATTAAAAGACTTGATTATTGTCAGCATCTTTGAAAGTAATAAATGACTTTGAGACACATAGTAAAAAACTTTAGGACAAGATAACTCAAGAGACATGTTAAGTAATTTTGCATCTGATTGAAATGGCCTCTTTGAGAAGAGAATGTTTTCCCTAAACTGGTACAACTAATAATCCTTCAGTTATATTTATTTCATGTCAAGAAAGTAAACAGATTTAATTTAAATTAATTATATATGTTAATTAAGGTTAATGCTGTTGTCAAATTACTGAGCAATGGCTGTGCATATTAAATCCATTTAAGGATTTAAAAAACATTCCAATTGGTTATTTTTCTAACACAGAGAGGCTGAAGGGGAGAATACGGGATCCGAAGCAGCAGTTCCTATAGGCTGTAATGAAGAAACAAAATGCGTGCACTGTTCAACCTAACAGTATATCAAGCCATTGGACTGACTTGTTTCCTGGAATATGGGGTTTAAAGAGCTTTCTAAAAATCCTTAACTATTTACTAGAATCTTGACCATTTGAATGAACATTCTACCTTAGATCCTAATAATCTCTTCATTTGGGCAGCAGTTAACTATAATGTGTTGTACAGATTAACTATATTCTGTAAGATAACATTTCCTGCCATTTCTGTTGCACACTAATTCCCATTTCTTAAGCAACTGGCTGTTCTACTTTGCCACCTTCATTAATCCACTTTTCTTGATAAACGGTCTAAAAACTGTACAGCCTAAAATCCTTTTCAAAGGCAAAACTCTATACATTATTTTGCACGAAGAATGTAATCCCTGTCTCCACCATTTTAATCATAAAATGTTATCCTAAAAAACAAATGTAGAAGTAAGCATAGTAACATGTTTTCACAGCTTGCATTCTGTACACAGCATCCACCAAAATCATGTAGATTTCTGTCTACATGAAAATTAAAGCCTCCATAGCAATTGTCTTATCACTGCAATCTCTGAGTCATAATTATTGTTGTTTACAGGTAGTGCTATTTACAGGTGTGTTTAAATCCACAATATATGCTGAATTTCAAATAAGTAGATCAGAAAAGAAAATCTAACCTTCTTATCTTACTAGTAAAATCTGCAACTCAAAATAGTGTACAATATATGAGCAACTGGTAAAAAAAAATTCAGACAACACTAGTTAGTCAGGATGTCTGGTCACATGATAATTCTCTCTTCAATACAGCCAATTTGAAAGCTAAAAAAGAACAATAAGTTGTTCTAGGATTTATAAATAAGCACCCTTGAATTCGTTAAGAAAGGAAACGGACACTAGGATGACGCACAAGCACTCAACATATCAAAGCTTTAAAAATAGAAGAGCACTGCCCTACAAATTAAAAAAAAAAATTGCCACGAATTTCAAATCTTGATACTACCTAATCCAGCTGCTCTTCAGCAAAAATCAGGCGAGGAGTTAACAAATGTGGAAACGCATTAAAACAAATCAAACTCATCAGAACATGCAATAAGGATTTCTAACCAAAGAACAGTTTTTCTCATGAAAAAATATATGGAAAGTTGCTTCTGCAAAGGAGGTTTCTCCCTGCTTTACTGCCCAGCTCAGGGTGGTCTGGACAGTCTGCCACACCTCATGGCTGTCAGGGCTGTCTCCCTGTCTCACTGCTTGCGGTGGGGGCTGGATGCCTCCTGCCTGGGCACTGCTGCCTCGTTAGAGCTTGGCCACTGGGCTGTCCCTGGTCTACACTGAAACCAAGATATACTCAGCTGGAAAGCTGGTTAGTGCACTGTCAGGGAAATGAGGAAAGAAAAAGAGGAGATCCAACACCTATGTCTACAAATGAGAGACTACATGGATCTTCACAAATGAGAACAAAGTTGGGACCTGGTTTGACTACCATATGAACACAGCTGCACACTATTCAGCTACGTGCAACAGAATAAGTACTACCTTTGCATTTACTTCTTATAGTATTTGACTTGCAAATATAAAAACCTAGAGAAGAGTCACAGCTACAGTAAACACTGTCTTTAGACTGTCAGATCCAGGGTTGACATAACCAGTCACACTGTATTTGAGAAAAGTCAGAAAAGTAAGAGCTTTCTATTCTGGCACATGAATATAAAATTAAGAAATTAATTTTAAGATCACAATCACACACACTGCATCCTATGTAGGGCAAGAAAAGCATTTCTAGCCTGTAGCTGTTTGGCTAGATATCACCAGAGCACTCATCTTCCCACATCACCAAGCAAAATAAAAGCCTTGAAGTCAGCCTGTCTGTGTACAAGAGAAGAGCTAAAGGTTTACTATGGGAAGCTGTTGCTCTACTTGCTGTATCTCATAAAATGCAACAAAACACTAAAGGATCTACACAGTAAATGGACTTGGGTTTCCTGTACAAGAGAGCTTTTGGCTGAGTCACTTAATCTCTGTTTCTCTGTACCTCTGGAAGAGACAGCACAAAACAGTAGGAATAATGACATTTTTACTCATAGAAAACCATTGTTAAACAGAAGGCATGGAATGAAAGGCAAAGGCATTGGGAAATGATATGCAATGTAGCAATTCAGCATCAGGTCCATGTATGTTGCACTAAGATCTTTCAGGCTACAAAGGTAAGCTAAATATATCACAACATTTTTATTCTCTTGGTCAAAGTCTTGCAGCCTATGTCACAGTACCCACATTCTCAGTTCCACCATACCATAGTTTGGTGAACGTCACATACACCTAAACATTAGGCTACAAGCAACCTTACTTAAACCCCTTAAATAGGGGTTGTTCCAAGCAAGGATTTAAATTACTCTGGCCGAAGGTGCATCTAATCAATTGACCAAAAAGACATGCAGATGCAAACAGTAAATACAAGAGACATATTTCAACAAGCCATGTGTTCCTAAATAACAGGCCTTCCTGTTGTATGGAACTGGAGACTGCAGTTTGTGGCTCCCTAGACAGAGATGATGCATGGAAAGCACTGCTGGTACCTGCAGCAGTACCAGGGCTGCAGCACCAAAGTCCCAGTGTGCAAGGAAAGGGCAATTCTCAATAGTGCACAAGTCAGCCAAAGAAAAACAAATGTTCACAAAGGCAGTGATGAAGTACTGTTTCTGCTGGTTCTCTGTTGAATACAATGCTAACTTAAAGATTTATTTTATTTTAAGCATCTTCCTTTCTCTAAGGCATAAATGCTTTATTTTAACTTCCAAACCTCATGAAATTATGTCATAAAACCTGCCTATGAAATTCAAAGCCAAAAGCTAAAGTTTATGAAGTTACAAGCAAATAAGGCAGGCACAAAACCACTCTGGTAAAAACTGCCAGCAAGATATTGCATTTGGGTTTCCAATAAATGTTAGGAAAGTTCAACTGAAGGAAAAGTAGAGAATAGCAATAAAAGTAATGGAATAAACAGATATATTTACAAGAATTAAAACAAACAAACAAACAAAAGTACTATACTAATTATATTCTGCTTACACCCCATTTCTGAACGTTCCTGGTCTATACAGGGTATACAGGACTGAGCTGCAGAGGAGCATTTTGGGATAATCAAAGAGTAAAAGAAGAGGAAAAAACAGGAAGCTACAGTTGAACATAAGAAGTACTAATACCAAGAGGCATGAAGTTTTAGAATAACTGATTTTGAGGTAGAAATTTAAAAAAACCAACCAACCAACCAAACCCAGGCTCAGGCTTGTGAAAATCCTGGTAAATTATCAGGAAAACTCTACACACTGAGGTTGGAGTGGATGACCACAAACGCCTTCAATGTATCTTCAACACAAACAGAAACCCAACATCAGAAGTCCTAAAATCAATCCCCACTGAAATTCTGATTTACAGCAGGTTTCCAAGGCCAAATCATTCAAATGATTGCTTCTATCAAGTGGATATTTGGGCTCTTCAATACACACCAGTACGGACACAGGTTGACAGAGTCCAACCCTTAACTAAAAACACTGGGCCCATAATTCTCTCCCACAGTGCTGGTGCTTCATGTGCTATCCAGCTTTGGGAGTCTTGAGGAAAGGCAATTCTTGTAGCCTGGGGCATACAGGAAAAAGTATTGTCTGGAGCTCAATTCCTGCAAGTCCCCCACCCCCCCATCCCCTGCATGAGAATAACCTTACGCACATGCATATCCCGCCATGTTCAGCTAAACAGGATTGATTTTAACTGCTACAGTTATAGAGGTGCATGTTTAGATTTCAAAACCTTAACTCAGAAAGTGTGTTAGAATATGTTCACTTTCTACTCACTTGATATATTTTGCTGCATGTCTAATACAAACAGAGAAGCATGAACTAGAGGCCACATTGAGTTTTGGCTATATAAATGAAGTGCCTCACCTGCATACATGTGGTAAGTGAGCCTCTCGATGAGCTTGACAACGGTTCCTGCCTTGATGATGGGGATTCCAGATTTGGGCTGCATGTTTTCTTCAAACACAATATTCTCTTCAGAGTCTGGTTCTGCAAATCTATAAAGCTCGGGATTTGGAAATCTCATCTGCTCCTCTTTTTCTTCCTGCAACATCGTTACATCCAACATCCTTTCCAGCGTACTTCTATATTGCAAAGATATCAGTGCTGCCATCCAGTTGTTTTTCTCTTCAGCCGATTTAGCAGCAAAAATAACACTGTTCTCATCTTTTAAGATGATTTCAAAAGCATGTCTGTACTCATTAGTGTCATCCTTATCGTTGATTTGTACCTTTCGCATGAAGAACTTCTCTTTTAGCCGATATTCTGCATTGCTAGCACCAGGAAGTCTTGGCTGGCCGTGATTTGACTTACAGCAAATCATCAAGCCATCAAACAGAAATATATGTCTTTCATGCTTTGCTCCTACACGTGTGAGCGTTCCTTCCATGATGAACTCGTTACAGCATTGACCAATGTCCTTACCCTCCCAACCATCAATATTTTTCTGGATTTCATTCATTTTCTTAATTGCTAGCTGCTTCCCCTTCATCTGCTGAGTATAGAACCGGCATGCAGATTCACTTCAGTGAAGGATGGGAGAAAGGCAGCCCATTAGTATACATGTATTTAAAAACCACCACTAAAAGCAAAAACAGATCATCTTTCTGAGAGGCAAGAATTCCACTGAGAATGCAATTTCAGCACCACTGCACACCTTAACTGATGTTTCTCTTAACTACCTCATCTGATAAATTTTCTATATATCTTCTGTGCAGTAAATACCTAAACACAGACATCCAGAAGCAGGCAAGGTGTTAGTGATTCTTGGCCTAACAAATCACTCATTTCACAACTGACTAAACAATTTTAGATTGCATTGATTTGACAGAAGCACATTCAGAGAAATAAAACTGTTAAATGCATTCATGTCCCAGCCTAAGTATATACTTTGCAGCACAGAACTTGTTTGGCAAAGAAAATACTGAAACAATTTTAAGAGCAAACCCAAAGTTTTAACGTGTTTATGTAACCACACAAATATTAGCATTAAACAGGAGATCGAATAATCCAAGAATTTGCTACATCAGTGCAACTAAGTATGAGTTATCCATGCATCAGTTTCTATTATCCAGTGGTAACCTTAACTAGCCATTGCACAAAAAACTTCAGATTAAGTACTTTCAAATTCAAGAACATTCTAATCACACTGAATTGTACTTTAACAGGATTTTTAGGTAGATACTATCTGAGCAGAATTAACCCACAAATACCGTAATTTGCTACTTACCAGTGAATTGTCAGAACGTCTCAACTACCAGTATGCAAGGACACATAGAAATTACAACAGTTTTAAAACAATAACAAATTATCTTGGCTTTGATGTCACTTCCTCTGAAAAAGAAGGCTTGTCACAAACTATTTTGTTCATTGTTTACTAAAAGAGGAAACTGGGAGCTCTGGATTTATAGCAAAGCATTAAGGGCAGAAAGCAGGAAAAAAAAAAAAAAAGGAAAAATGTTTACCTAAGCCTTCGTTTTGCAAGACTTTTGGAGCATATCCGGTCCATACTGCTTTGAAGATTTAGAAGGGCAGTTATTGCTTGCTTTAAGCACTCTTTATCCTCTTCATCCTCACTTTTTTCTTCCAATTGCTGTGAACATTGAAAGTCAAATACAGAAAGTGTTAGAAGTATTCTGTTACTTGCAAAGCCAGAAGTTTGACCTAGGAAGAAGAAATCCAATCATGTGCTGATTTTTCATTCTCCTGCTTTTACTAAACTTAAGAAATAAGCAGGTGATATTACTGACACATGTGAGAGACAACTGAGTGACTTGGTCTAGGTGATCCTGCTCGGGCAGGGGGGTTGGACTAGATGATCTTCTAGGTCCCTTCCAACCCCTAATATCTATGAATCTATGAGTCTGCTAAGAGCTTGAACTCAATAAAATATGGTTTAGGGACCCTGGCAGTGTAGGGTTAATGGCTGGACTTTATGATCTTGAAGGTCTCTTCCAGCCAAATCATTCTATGATTCTATACTACTTTATTTGTCTTTTCAGTTTTAAGGATGCCCACAAAATTTTTTCTAGGCAGCTTTCATTCCTATAGCAAAATCCATCATACTCTTGGCCTAAGCAGCATTAGGTACTCATGCCTATTCGTGTGACAACCATGGAAACAGTGCTGACAGGGCATCACAACAGGCAATATCTTCCAAGAAGTGTCAGGGAGAATCCATCACTCTAAGAAGGAATGAGCTACCCCTTGTCATATTTTCCTACTCTCTGGATTTAACATGAAGTTATTGTCTTCCCTTTGCTTCAGTTGTACAGATCACCGCGGTTAAGACAGGACAAATGAGGCAGGTGCAGCACTGGTGGCAGATGTCCTGAAAGCAAGCTAAGAAAAATACATAACTACCTCTAATACTTGGCATCTTTCCTGCACAAGAGTTCAAAGGATGCTCTTTGCCTTGAGCACTGCCTCTACCAACTTCCAACAAGAAAGTTTGGCTGGATTTTCTATTATCTCTGGGTAGCAACCCTTCAACAATAGACAAAGACTGTTTTAGTCTAGTCTCCTTGAAAACAAGCCCCATTAGATCCTACAATATTCTGCCATTTACTTGTAAGGGTACAACAGGAGACAGAGTAAGGAGCAAAAAGTGCAGAAAACACATGATAATATCACTGGAAAATTATGCTTAATATACAAAGCTTATGAGATTATTTCCTACTTGTAAGACTGTCTATATAACCTAAATGCTCCAGTTAAACTAAGACAGACACATGGTGCCTAGCATAAGGAAGAACAAAAATTGCCCACATTGCAAAAGAAGAAAGTTTTTGAAATTTGGAGAACCCTCAGAAGAAACCTGTGCAAATGTAGGCTAATGTGTATAAGGGGAGTGCTAAACCAAACAGAAAAATAAAGCCCTATAAAGTAATAAGAATTTTCTCAATGTTGCAACTTATGTACTCACATCCTGGGGAAAAAAAAAAAAAAGAATAAAATTAAAAAATATTCCTCATATAGTTTCCTCAGAAACATACTCATACAAACTAATGTTCGTCACTGCAAAGCATTCTGCTCCTGCGTTTATAAAATGATTTTTACAGCAATTTCTCTCCAGTTGCAAAAATTTTGGAATTAATCACAGAAAACTCCGTGTCAAAAAGTAAAACAAATGTTTCTATACAGTGCTAGTGAGAAAGCAATTGTTTATGGTTAACATTTCCCCACCAAGGTCCCTTAGAAGTAACCCAGATTTCCAACTGTATTATACCCAGTGAAATTTGATTTAATTTGTATAATTATACTCCAGGTTTAATATTCAAAGTAGTGCGTGGCAGTATGAATCTTAAGGGTAACCCCAAAGCAAACAGCAAAGCAGACAGTGCTGTGAACTACTATGAAGATTCTTTTCACACAGAGAAGGAATTTGAAAGTTTATATTCCAGAACTGAGCTTAAACTACAGAAATGACTTTAATCTTACACCACCTCCAGAGTTTGAAAGAGGAGATTGTGGAAAGTGAAATGGCATCACTGGAAAACACAGTTTCTCTGCACATCTCACTGATTCTTCTGCAGCTGTGCAGTGCCCCCTAATGAATGAATCAGATCAATGCTAAGTAAGTGGTGGGGTTTTTCGGTGTTTTGGTTTTTCTTGATAAAATGTCCAGTGAATAATACTGTATTATTATGGGAAGGAGGTGAAGATTTCATATTATCATTAGTGTTATAAGTTGTTTTGTTTTAAATAATCTTATGAGAAAATATTTGTTTATAGTGATTGCAATGATTCCTAAAACTATGGGCACAATATCCTGGCCATTCAAGAAAAACAAACTGCTAAGGGAGAATTTTTGAGAAGGATATAATAATAATAATTAAAATAGGAATAATTTGAGAAGGAGGGAAATGAAATTAAAAGTTTTAAAAAAGTGTTTCAGAAAGAAGTTACACTGCTCTGACGTAAATGTCATTTTTCAAATAAGGATGAACACTGAGGAAAGTCAGGAAGAGCTATTAAAAAATATAAACCATGCAGAAGACTTGCCAATTGGTATTTCACCATTTCAACAGTTCCAAGTCTTCCTTAACAGGCTTCTTAAGTGGCCAATTTGCCAGCAGCATTCCCATGAATGGGTATAGCCTGTCAGAGACCATTCCAGATTAGGTCTGCTCAAGTGCTACTGCAGCTTGCTCTGGATTTCCACTGGTGTCTGCTCAGCAGGAAAGAGTGGATTTTTGCTCTCTGTTTCTGCAACTGGGAAGCAACTCATGTATGTGAGCAATTCGCACTGAGTTTTCACAATCACCATTTCCTTCATCAAAGAACAGATATTAAAACAAAGCCTTGTTTTCAAATTAATTCCTTGATGGTCTCACGAAACCATTTCACAAATATTCCTAATTTTTGTAGGTTCCTACATGCCACATATGCATTTTATATGCCCAGACACTGTTACTAGGGAAATGCCTATTTTGTTTACAGGAGTTCTTTTCTTCTCAGAGTATGGAAAACCCACTTGCTCTGCACTCTTCAACAATATCTTTTTCATCACCTTTCTGCAACAAACATACAAGTTCACACAGATCCAGATTTCAGAGCCTTGACGCTCTGAAATTCTCCTCTTTCTTACTGTCATATCATTATTAGCAGACCTGCAGAATACATGATTAATTTAAAATTCACGATTAAGTTGACAACTTTTAGTTAGATCAGTATTTGAAGTTTCACTAAATATTTACCTATGTGCTTCCACATTTATAACTTCCATTGTTTTCCCCAAAATTTTCCATCTCAGTAAAGACAGTTCAATTTGAAAATATCTTCCCTACTTCTTTTCTAATTCCAAAGAGGATTAAAATCCACTTTCACTGCTTCAACACAATCCTTTGCCAGCCAAATTCGCAATGCCACAAGGTCAAATCACAGAGTCACAGAATGGTTGGATGGGACCTCTAAAGATCATCTATTCTAACACCCCTGTCAGAGCAGGATAACATAGAGTAGATCACACAGGAACAAGTCCAAGCAGCTTTTGAAAGTCTCCAGCGACAGAGATTCCACCGCCTTTCTGGGCAGCATGTTCCAGGGCTCTGCTTACCCTCACGGGGAAGGAGAATTTCCTCAAGCTGAACCTCCTGTTTTCCAGTGTCTGGCCATTGTCTCTAGTCCTGTCACTAGATACCACTGAAAAGAGCCCACACTTCAAATATTTATTAGTATCGATAAGATCCCCCCTCAGCCTCCTCTTCTCCAAGCTAAACAGATGCAGCTCGCTCAGCCTTTCCTCACATGCTAGGTGATCCAGGCTCTTATCATCTTGGTGGCCCTGTGCTGGACCCTTTCCAGTAGTTCCTTGTCCTTCTTGACCCAGGTAGGCCAGAACTGGACACAATATTCCAGGTGAGGCCTCACCAGCACAGAGTAGAGAAGGTGGAGAATCTTCTGCAACCTGCTGGTCACTCTCTTCCCAGGATGCCACTGGCCTTCTTGGTCATCCTGTTGTCCACTAGGGCTCCCAGGTCCTTTTCCCCAGAGCTGCTCTCCAACAGCTCAGCCCCCAACCTATACTGATACATGGGGTCGTTCTTTCCCAGATGCAGCACTTTACACTTGACCTTATTGAATTTCACCAGATTTCTCCCCACCCAGCTCTCTAGTCTGTCTACATCACGCTGGATGGCAGAACAGTCTTCTGCATGTCAGCCACTCCCCCCCAATTTTCTATCAGCAGCAAGCTGGCTGAGAGTACAATGTCCCTTTGTTCTGGTCATTGATACACTGAGTAGGGCTGGACACAGGACTAACCCCTGGGGGATGCCACTACCCACAGACCTCCAACTAGACTCTGCCCCACTGACCAGAACTCTCTGAACAATTTCCTTCAGCCAGTTCCCAATCCAGCTCACTAACCAATGATCCAATCTGCACTTCCTAAGCTTGGCTGTGAGGATGCCATGGGAGACAGTGTCAAAAGCTTTGCTTAAGTCACATCCACCGCCCTCCCCTTGTCTATCCAACTAGGGATGACATCCTAAAAAGCTATCAGACTGGTCAAGCATGATTTCCCCTTGTTCAATCCATGCTAACTACTCCTCAATGGCGCCTCTACATTTTGAATATAAATGTGTGAACTTTTGAGTAATGTGTAATATGAACTCACAGTATCAGAGATCACTCTGAGAAGCAACAGTAGAAGCCTATTGATTTTAAGAGGAACCCTGATGATTTGACTATGGAACACTACAGTCAAACACATAAGCAGAGTCAGAAGTCAGAGTTCAGTTACTGCTTCATTTAACCCCCGCAGAAGGTCACCATCTAGGTAAGAACAGCCTGGCCCTGTGCCATCCTACTCCCAGCTTCAAGAGATCAAAGTACAGGATTTGTTGGTCCAGCAGCAGATTGACAACAAAACAGCTCAAATGTTACTGACTGTAAGCAAAGTGAAATGGTTATTTCTTTTTTTACTTTTACTTCTGGCTGGATTTTACAAAGCTTTTGCAGAAAAATAATTTTAGCTGGGTAATGGAAAATATTCTCCAAGTTAATTACTTTTCATCAGAAAATCCATGGGAGACAGTGGCTTCTCAGAAACCCAGACACAGTCTGTGTAAAACGAAAAAAAAAAAAAAAAAGCTATACAAGAGAACATACAGCTCCAGTGCAGCTCTAACAGATGGCATGTCATTCACTGACAAATGAAGCGACACATTTCAATATATGTATCTCTGATACACATAGGAAATCCATCAATGAGTAAGACAGCTAGAAAGAAAAAAACCCAACATATTCTGAATACAATTTTTAATCACAGGGTGAGAGAGTAGGGCTCTCAGAAAGCCCAATTAGTTAGATTAACAATAGTCAAGTCTGGGGGAAAAGTGCACATGTGACAAAACTTTATTTTTTCTCCGCTAACCATCTTCTTTTTGGCTGACAGAGACAGCTGACTTAAAACATAAACTCTATAGCATTTAAAGGAGAAAAGCAAGAGAAGTGTTCTCAATGAAACCACACAAGCAAGAAAGAAATATGGAACCCCATTTACCTGGCTGTAACACCTCCAAGTTCTACCATAGAGCACAATTCTGTATCTTTACAACACTTCACTTGTAATGTAAGTCTTCATAGTTTACTGATATGAAATTGATGGATTATTTTTTTTTTTTAAGTTATTGTCATGATCTCAGAAATCTCTTTTTAGACTTCAGATCCATTTTTTCACACACCCCCCCCCCCAGCTTTTTCTCCCAAGAAACATTCCGACACACTTTGCAGTTCTTATCACACACCAGCAACAGTTTGGTCAATCTACATTTACTCCAGCAGACAGGCCTTCATCTGCCACAGACATAAAACTGCACATTATTTCCAGTGGATGTAAAAGCAGTCATCCTCATCTGCAGTTACATATAACATTACATGTAAACCAGTGATACTTCTGCTTTTACTTTTATTTCAGAACAGTATTGCATGTACAAGTTACTATCTTTGGAAAGAAGAACAGCAGACAAAGTGAACGGGGGAAAAAATATCCTTCACTGACACTAAGTAAATACTTCCTTGAAGTAATTCATAGCTAGTCTGAATCTGTAATTTTCTGGTTTTAATATTAACTGAAAGAAACATTAAGAATCAACTAAGCAAGACAATCTGTTAATCACACTGACTGTACCACATATAAGCAAGGCAGACAGTGTTTGAGACAATTATCTATAACTGCAGATACTGTAAAAACTTTGTAGACTACCAAAGTTCAACTAAGACTCTGGAATTCTCCACCCTGGGCTGGGTTACACCAGTTACAGGTGTGACTGCAAACCAACTTCATTAAATTTATGACAATCTGGATCGTGAGCCGGATAGAAACAAGGCTGAGAATCAGAGACGTCAAAGCCAAAAATAGTTTGGGATGTGCTGCCCAACATGCAACAGACTTATGGGATCACCATAAACATATGCTAGTCCTAAACTAACATTTCACCACCCTGTGCTTTCTACAGCATCATGTAACAAACTTAGAATCACAGAACGGTAGGGGTAGGAAAGGAACTCCAGAGACCATCGAGTTTAACTCTAAGGTTAGATTTCTTATCTTTGTAAACTTAAAAAAATATATCTGTTCAGGTTTGACAAAGTTATATTAGAATAGTGGAAGAAAAAGACAAAAACAGTTTAAGAGTATTTTGACTTGAGATCAAGTGTTAGACACAAAAGATTATTAAATTATTTATAATCCAAGAACAAAGCCTGAAAAAATACAATACACTAGATGCTGTTGTGAAATGAAAGCATACTAAGAATTTAAGATCATTATAGGTAAAATTCCGAGTAAAAAGTATTTCCAAAGATACAATCCAAAGAAATTTCCACTCATAAGTTGCTGGAAGCAGAGAAGTCTAATTCTATTTAGCCCTGTGTTTTCCAGAACTTACTTTTTTATCTAAGCAAAGTTAGAAAAAAAACAAAAACCAAAAAGGAATCTTAATTTGTTTACCCTAAGGGAGGAGTATCATACATGCACACAAATTTACAGCATCTGAAACAATGCCCAATTCAATTTAAGCCTTGTAAACTTCTTCAGTTACTCATAAATAACTGCTCTATTTGTACCACCTGACCTTTCACTTAAGAGCCCATGTTTCTATTCAAGGAATTCTATGATTATATAATTTAGAAAACCATGTTACCTGCAAATTTGCAGAAAAGCACTGTCTTGTATCACCCTGCTATTTTATATAGTTAGTTTCTTATATAAATTTTGAGGACTTCCATGTTGGTTGAAGGAAAACACCACCCTTAGTCATACGTTAATTTTTCAATAAAGTTAAAGCAAAGAGCTTCAGCTAAAAACAGAATATGTATTTGTGCATTCTCAGTGCCCCATCAAACTTCAGGAGGGCTTCAGTTTCTAAGTAGGATAACCATCAGTGAATAGTAATTTTCTTTTTTGCAGTCAGTGGAGATAGAAGGTAATTCTGAGATGCATTTGAGATGCTTTTTAAATACATAACTTCAAAGTATGAAAGATTACACAACACAGCTCAAATAAAAATGCTAATCCCTTTATCCTTAAGTATATCTATAATCAACGTAAATAAAAATACTTTTTCCCTCACTGCCTATTACATGTATAACACCTGACAGAGCACAGTGATAGGTGTCTCACTAAAATGCAAAATGAGCAGTAGGAAGAAAACAAGAAAGGTTATCCCACAGAACAAAACTCAACCCAATAATACTGGATTTACACAGGGTGGAAGGGGTGCGGGTAGAGCATGAATAAGGCAAGAACTTTATATAACACATAAGTCAAGAGTTGCAAAAAACAGTGATAACCTTCTGGTAGCTTAAACTCCAGTTTGCTCTAGGAAAGGCAAACATGAGCTCCTCCCTTCTTCCACAAGTGCACTCTTTCTGCCCTCTAAAATTACCAATGGCAAAAAACAACACAGGGTATCTGTGCTGTCTATTACATCAGACAGCAATGTCACGTTCACGTGAAAGTACACAGAGCCACTAGGTACTGCATCTGGAGACTTTGACAAAAGCATGAGCAGAGAAACTTTATGTCTGGGCAGGTCTTTATCATATAAAATGCAGATAAGCTGTATCATACCTCTTTTCCAATGGACTATCATGAAAATGAATGCTTAATATGTTAGAGATGTCTGAAAAATCAGACCAAACACTTGTGCTAGACAAACAGATCAAGCCTATGTTTCAGAACTCAAAAAAGCAAGGTATACAAGATGAGCTACATGCCAAAGCTGCATGTGTAGATCTAAATCAGTAAAAATGGTGTTAAAACTGTGGAGACAGACTAAAAGATGACCTAACTACTGGGTTATCCCAAGACAACCAAACAAACATTCAAGAAAACCACACCCAGATTTCCTCAAAAGAGCAGATATTTTTTTGTTTTGTTTTAATTTCTAATCCAAATTTCCCCAAGTAATTAAGTTTGGAACACTGTATCCCTTATCAGCTTCCATTAAATCCAAATAAAGGTTCTACTTGAAAGTTGTCCTCAAAACACTCTACACTCCTTAAAGATTAGTCATTGTTAAGTAATAAAATACCCCAGAAAAAAATTCTGTAACTATTTCTGTTTTCTTTACATGCATATGCTACAGTCTTTGCTGTTACCCTACTGATATGAGGTCTCATTGCAAAAATCCCAATAGGTGCATCCATCAACGTAGCCTTCCCTTTGAAGGACAACACCTTTCCAACCACTGTGGGATGTGTACTGCAAAAATACTGAAGCTTTTATGAACATAAAATTAAGTCAGATGGGAAGTCTTACTGTGATTCTAAAATATAGAAAATAACAGCTTGAGAAAGCCGTGGACATTTTCTGTAATACAGCCAATTGCATGCATCTCTTATCGCTGTCGAGACAAGCATTCCAAGAATACGAGTGCTTGGATCTCTACTGCTTTCTAAATTAATAGTAACTTATACAACATAAATCATTAGCTGCTCTAAAACTTCCATGAAATTACAAGTTGACATTCAGTTAATTATAGCATGCTACAGAGCACATAACCTGCTTTTCTTCCATCATAGCTGTTTTATTATTCACATTCTAGTAAATGGTTTTACACTTAACTAAGAACACAAAGCTCTTCAATCCAACACTGAGACTTATGAAAAAAAACCCTATCAAATTGACACAATGTTCTTACTTTTAGCAGTTCAAAATAATGAAGACAGTGGTAAACAGGAGCAAGGAGCAGCCGGGGTAGAACATACTGAACAGCTTCCTTAAAGCCTTCACCTATTGACTAGAAACAAAGTAAGTTTCAGTCTTAAAACAATAAATGTGCTGAAACAACAATATAATTTAATTGAAATATTAATATAAATAATATGGCTTACTTAAAATAGTTACCTGTAAATAAAATGCTGCTCCTGGCTTTGATAACTGACTTAGAAAGTGATCATGAAAACCAGGTCGCAAAATATCTTGTGCATATGATTCATATGGATCAAATGCCAGTTCCTAAGAAGAAACACAGAATAATTTTACAAAACATTTAATATCTAAGCTTCATGTTTCTTAAAGAAAATACATATGCCACACAGGAGAAACTCTTCCACATACTTTTTCCAAAACACCTATAGAGAAGAATCAAGACATGCACAGATTCATAAGCCCTATAAAAATTGACATTTAGAGACTAAAAGGGTACAAACATTCTCCAAAAATGGGCAGTCTATTCGTGACAGTGGGGCTAAAAGAAGATATTTCAAACAAAACAAAGGCAGGTAGAACAGATAGACACTTGGCATTTACTAGTATACATACGAGTAGCAAAAAAAACCAAACCCAAATATTTTCTTACCTCTGCCATGTCCTCAAAACAGCTGCCTACTAGTGGATGAGGACTGCCTTCATCTGTCATTTCAACAGTGTCTTCTATATGACCCAATAACTTCACACTAAGTTCATGAATGTCTGATATACGACTAAATATATTTTCCACATCCTGCAAAAAGCAACAGAACCAAAAATCAACAGGGAATCAGACACAGTTTCTAAGAGGAAGAATGCTATCTGCAAAGCTACTCTATTATGACTTGGAAGTCAAGCACTTCCTTGAAAAGAAAAATATTTTCTATTTTATTTTATATTCTATTACATATTTTATGTATAATTTATGTAAGATGTAAGAGGAAAACATTGATTTTTAAAATAATGACTATGCATATATATAAATATATACAAAATCATGATTATTCAAACATGGCAAAGAACAACAGTGACTATCTCAATTAAATTTCAGGAATGCATAAGTAGCATGGATATAGCAATGTCATGTACATAGTAAATTGGGTGGTTTCTTCAACAGCTCCACAATACAGTGCATCTCTACAAGTGCTTCTTTACTATTTCCATTTCAGAACTTGAGACAAGTGCTCTCTACTATTGATATGTTAAATTTGCAAGAGTTAAATTTTAGAAACGTTCATCTAGATTTATAGAGATTATCATAGCTTGGGGTTGTTTTGTTTTTGTTTTGTTTTGGTTTTTTTTGTTTGTGGTTTATACAATACTTACATGAGATGAAAATAGTTTGGAGTTGGAGGCATATGGCTCTCTAAAAACTCTGATAATGAGATTTAGTTCCCTTATATATTGCCGAACCTCTGCCATAAATGACTTCACTAGGTCATAATAAGTTTGCTCCCCTGATGTGGAGGGTTCCTCATCAGATAAAGTTAGTGCACTTAAATCTTCTACATCTTGATGGAACATATCCATTAATACCTAGGTATCAAAGAGAAGGAAATCCACAAAGTAACAACAACTTCTTTTCAAGATCTAGCAGCAAGTTACCAGTAGAGGAAATCTATTATTCCTATAAAATCAGACTGATGACCACTAAGATTTATGCATTATCATTCTGTAACTGGTTGAGCATTATGGAGTCATTCTTCACCCAGGTGTTGTCCAAACACTCAAAAATATACAGGTCTAGTGAGGAGGGAAATGGGCACACAACAGGTTCTTTCTCCTGCTGACTCAAAGGACCCTGCTACACAACCTGATCTTAAACTTCTCTGAAAGCAGAACAATGGACATTTTGCATAAAGACTTTTTCTGCTTGAAGACCAGAAGGTGATTCATCTTTCAAAGCCAGTGAATGTACATGGAACTCAGGGCACAAGGAAAATCCTAACTATGGGGAATGGGACATTCTAGGGTCACTAGTGTAGGAAATTATGTGGGATAATGCAGATGCAGGCATTCAAGGAGACCCCAACATTTGTAACTTTACTTCAAAAATGCAGTTCTAGGACATAGCAGAGCTAGAAGACTTCAGAAAGTCCACAGAAAAAAAAGTAACTATACCCCAGAAATTTAATTTAGAGCAATCAGAAACAGAAGATAGATGAGAAGAAAAAAACAGCTTGAATTTTAATGGAGTTTGGTTATGCAGACAAGGCAAAATTTTCCAGATGGATGGATAGGATAGCATAAAAGCAAGTGTGAAAGTGCTTGAGGGCACAGAGCCAATAAACTGTTCTGGTTGCTCTGTTTCAAAAAATAAAACCAAGTAGAACACGTTATGGGTATGAACATAATATAGTATGAAGTTTCTTGATGCAACTGGAAAGAGAAGAGCTTGGGAGCACTTTCCACAGGCTTGTTCTGCTGAGGCAGTGACAGGCCTGCTTTAGAGTCTTTCAAAAGTTTATTTTGCATACGTATTAAAAGAGCTCCTCCAAAGTAGTGCCATGGAAATTTCTAACTCCACTTCATCAGGGTTCTTATGCTCACCACCTTTACTGGGCCAGAAATAAGCATGCAGCAACAGCACTTGTTTCTGTTACTATTGTATGACAAATATTCAACATACACCTTAAAACCCTGCCTTAATGACCAAGGCACCTATGCCCAAAAGCAAGAGTGATCAAGACTACTGTCCCAATAGAAGTACTTGACTCAAAGACCTCATAAGATATCCTGAGAGAGTAAAAAAAAATTAAGAAAGATTAAAAAAAAAGCCCAAATGAGAAAAATGCGATCATTCAAACACAGACAATCCCAATCAAAGATACTAACGTAGACTAAGACAAAATACTGAAGTAACAAATCCCAAATTCCCTAGACTTCAGCAAGACTAGAGACTCTTAAATACCATCCCTTAAAGGATCAATTTCAAGTTTTGTTTTTAAAACAAAAACTCGAGATGCTAATGAGGTGGCCACAGAAGCTCCAGTGCAAAGGCACATGAAAGACAGACAGGGGACACTGCATTGCTGGAAAGAGAGGGAATTCCAGTCTGAACCTAATGAATCTTCAAAAGCTAGAAGAAAGACAACCTGCAGATAAAAATATGGACTGCTACGGAGGTTTAGGCTGAGATGCTAATGCAGGTGGATTTTTTGTTTTAAAATGATGGACCACTAAAATACCACTTTTACATGCATTACAGCCTTATATATTTTGGAAGAACATCCAAGCTTAATTTTAGCCTTCTTTTTTCAAGCTAAAAAATAAGGCTCCACTTTTACAGCTTAGGAACATTAACGTTTTTAAGTTAGTGATGCTTCACAATAATTATTAAGGCATTCGTACATTGCTGAGATTAGCCAAATGATATCAAAAAAAGAGAGATTTAACTGTCAACAAGCACAAGCTCACAGCTTTTTGGTAGCTTTCCTCTTAATACTGGAACCACAGTTTCTGGCAGCAGTTTCTTTCAAAGGTACTCAATAAAAAGAAGAGACATTGTCCTTTCAAAACTTGAACTTCTATTGCCATGAGAAACAAAGAGTTAGGCTTACCTTATCAGCACACATTGCCACTTTAATATCTTGTTTTGTAATCTCATAATGTCTTATGTTCCGCACATAATTCCCAACCAACTTTAAGATGTCTGCAGATATGTATTCTAATACTGCCACTATGTAAACAGATACTTGGTGGTCAATTTTGTAGCCTAGAACTTCCTGGAAGGAAAAAAGCATTCCACTGTTACTCGATTGAGAAATATACACCACAGGTTACAACTAAAACCAGTAAACTAACTACTCAGTCACCACAGAGCCACGTATTTCAGCAACAGAAGCACTGCATCTGTAGGCCTAGAGAAGAACCAGTGCCACTGTAGATGCTGCTTACTTACTGTGGAACTGACAATAGCCAGCAACTGTCCCCAGAACCTCACAAACATTTAAGGCTGTTTCCCTAAGTTTCTTGAGCTTTTTCTTAGTCAAGCAACAAGAACAATCAAATGCATAGCAAACAAGATTTTGGCTTTGTTTGTCCAATAGAGAATTAACTCATTTTTAAGTGAAGAAGAAATGTATGCAATTGACTAAACTGGAACACTTAAAAGTATGTACAGATATTCTAATCCTCTTGTTTACATTTCAGGCAGAATACAGATATTACATTAAACAACTTGTTTACATTCTAAAAGCAAGATCACATCACTGGTTACCTTTAATAAAGGATGGATTTTTTCTACTGGGAGAGATAATGGATTTCTTCGTTTCCTCTTCTCAATAGCAGACTGGGCATCAGCTATTGCCCACTTATCAATAGGATGAGGAAAACTCTTTTGGACACGATCCTTAAAAAAAAAACAAACCAGGACTAAAGGGTAAACTCACAGTCTGAATGAGCTTGGAAATTTCACTACATTAAGTCACTTCTCATTACTCAACAAATGAATGTTTACTAATCTTAGTATTGCAACTGTAGAAGTTTTATAACATGAATAAATGTTATTTTGGTACATGCTGCTCACTATATTCACAAGGCTGTATCAGAATATCATTATCATATTGTTCAGACTTTGAGAAATGTCAGAATTAAGTTGCTGATGCAGGCAAAATTTGCTACCCTTGTGCACATACCTAGTAACTCAGCATTTAGATACATGACTATATTATATCCTACAGCTTTATTAGAATGGTCACAATGAGATGATATGAGTTTTCTCCTTCACCTATACTAACCAGCACATTGTCCAAATCATATACACGCTATCTGTTCAGATGATGGCAACAACCATAATAGGAAAAGAGTGTACAACAGCACCAGCATATTTTAATACAATTTCATGATCTACAGTTGCCTCAGTTTATTTACTCTCTCCACTAGTCAGGGTGTCTGTGGACACCTACACTCTCCCAGGCACTGAACAACTCTCCTGTTAGGACTCTCACACTCTGCAGAGCCTCAGAAGCTTTGCTGTTTTTGGTGACCCTGGTCTTCAGAGATGCCAGAAATCTAATTTCTCAGATAACTTCACATTGTATTTTTTTCAGATCACAGTTCCAACTGACTGTTTTGGTTGCAAACGCTTGCTTACGTAAATATAACTCCCATTTGAGCAACCATAAAATGAGGAATATGAAATTAATGACCACTTACAAAGCTGGAACAGGACAAAGCACACAAAACAAAATTTTATAACAAAAAACTGGAACAAAATAAAATTCTATAAAGGTGGTACCCAACTTTACCAAGTATAGGCTTTTCTTTTTCTCCCCTCATCATAACACTTCTGCAAAAGGAAAGCTTAGGCCCTACCTAAAAAAAGTCTCACTCGCTATCTAACACCAATTCACTCCCATAATATAATCCAGCCTGCTGACTGAACAATGAATGTGTCCTGTGGGAAAAATAAATGTGTAGGACCATATAATTAAAGACAGCATCATTATGCATGAACACAAAGGGGATAAATCAAGGCTGCTTGATCATCTCTAATACTTGCATTTCTCATCCTGACTTTACAGCCCTAAGACTTATAATGCAACACTGTGTGTCAAGTTTTTTTGTTAGCATTGTTTAAAACACAGCTTTAAACAATCTTCCACAAACCTCTCGTCTCTGGAGCTGTCAGACTAGAATGATGTTACAAAACAGGCTGGCCATTAAAGGGGACACTGGAACACTACTAGGTGTCAATGTTCAAATAAAGAACAAAAAAAAACAAAATAAAAAAAAAAAAAAAAGAGGAAGGATGAAATTCACAAATCTTGAATTCAGAGATAGCTACCATTACTTTTTAAAGTTGGTTTTGGGTGGGGTTTTTCTGCCATTACTCCACTTTCTTCAGAAGTTGCATCTGAGATTGTGATCTAACCCAGTATAGACCCTGAGAACTAGAAATCAATAGACACACTTCATGTGGAGTCTTTAGCTTGGCACCAAAGACTTCAAGTCACAGTTAAGCACAAAAGGCTACCAAGAAATTAATGGGCTTAGAATTTTAACTCATTTAGCTTATTTGTTTCTCAGGTGCAGGAACATTTTTCAGATCAAGACCTCTTCTCAAACATCAAGTTGCTTTACTGAGCAACAGAGGTTGCAGATCTTTGAAAAGCCAATTTTAAGTAAAGAATTTTCTTCTAGAAAAGAAATGCTCCTCAACTCATTTTGAGAAAGCGACTGAATTATTTTTGTTCAAATGTATGGGATGGCAGGGGGTATACTGCCCAAAGTCACCACGATGAGAAAGCTGCACAAAGCCTCAATCTAAGCAGCTATAATTTGCATGAAGTATCAATGGGAGGGGAAAAAAAGCTTTTGAAAGAAACCAGTCAGCTTTATGTACACAATTTACACTTACCATCCACTATACAGCTATACAGCTCAGAGAGAGTTTTACTGTGCACTGAACAAGAAATTCAATTGATAGAAAAATTAGCTATTAGGTAACTCAACAGGCTTTACACAGATGGTTCTGTTACACAAAGATATGTAAAAAGGAAAGTAATAATTATATTGTGAAATGATTAATATATTAACTTTTCATATAGCAATTCAAATCATTACAGAATTATAATAATTATTCTCTATACCTCTACATCCAGAAAACTTCTTGGCTGGGCTTGACACAACATATTTAACAACTGAAGAATTAATTCCTCCACATACTGTAATGCATCTTCAGTAGAGGACAGTTTTGGGTGTACTTGCACCTGAACCTACAGAAAATAGAAGAATTCAAGTTTTGAGTTTTGCTCTTTCCCAAACCACGTTTTACTTGCAAAAAAAAAAAAACAAAACATGACAAAAGAACGAGCCAAACAGGTCAGAAAAATTCGAAACAAAACCTAGTTCTATTTAGGGCTCCACAGGTGACCATGAGCAAAACACTCACCTATACCAGACAGAAATACAAACCTCAAATGTCAAATGTATTCAAATTGCTGTGACATTTTATGTCAAGAAAACAGCTAACTAATAAAGGTGATTAGCAAAGCAATTAAAAAAAAAAAAAAGAAAAAGTTTTAAAACCCTGCATATATTTTTCTTTCTTCCTGAGCTGTTACACCACTGTTAGCAAGACATAATTTAGACATGGAGTTTTCTCCCTTTTACAAGTCATTTTTTCTTACTCTGTAATAATGAAATACAGAACTTTTTTTCACAGAAAGCACTACGGAAACTGCAATGATTTCAGCAGTGTTTAGTCTTCAAATTATTGAATCCATTCTCAATTAGATCTCACTACAATAAAATCAGATTGGAAATTTGTTTCCATATTGATTTTTTTAAAGATTACAGCCTTCACAGTTAAAAATAATTCAACAAAAAGGCCACAGTCTTGTCCTGGCACTCAGTGACAGTCGGGAGGTTCTGAAAGTTCACTCCTCATATGCTTACTTGTCTGGAGTGTCTGTAAATTCTCAATGGTGTAAATCTACAGAGGTACAATCCTTCTTGCTCCTCTGATTAATTTTCTAGACAGTCATTCAATTTCTGAAACAAGCCTCCAGTATAGCTTTCCTTCACACTTCTGTAGTTCACAAAACAGTATGAATGTAATCAGTTTAAATTTCGGGTACACAAAACTCAGTGCTTCAGAACTTAAAGTAACAGACAGTTTAATCTCAATACTACACCAAGGGCAAATATGATGCCAGAGAAAAGCCAACTGCTAACTTTTGCAATGCATCATTCAAGCTCCAATTTCATCACTTTATCATTCCACTGCACACAACTCAAAATGCCTCCAGTTCTCCCAATTACTAACATAAGAGCTTAACCACCATAAACCCAACAATCTGTCTCATCCAAATATTAAATCCGTGTCCATATTCAAATAATGGTGCTGTAATTACTTAATGTCACATTGAGTTTCCATTCCTCTTTGCAGCTATATCAAGAATTAAACATTATGAAGTTCAAACACAGAACAGTCTCAAATAGAAACCCACTTGCAAGCTAAAGCACTTGTTCATTAGTTTGAAAACTTCATGCCTGTACATAGTCCTGGTGCTCATTTAACTGCTGTTAATTGAGATTGAAGTATGCTCCATCATCATCTTGTTTCTTGCAGTGGCATACCCTTATGCAGCAGGTCATCAGAAACATCTCCAGAAGTTACTGCCTTTTTAACTTAAAAGCCTTCTTGCAAAAACAGAACAGAACTCTCCATTTGACTTACTATGCAACTATTTTGATTATACCATCAGTTTCATTTTTCCTAAGAACTTCACCATGCATAGCTACAGAGTGCATTTGTGGAGGTACCCAAGTACCAGCATGCCCAGAAGACCTAAGCATTGTTTACAATTCAAACACTGACGTGAAATAATGTAACAGCTTAGAAAGAACATAATTACACAAGAAATTAGACTTGTAGAATTATTTTCTCAAAGATCAGAGCAGATCTGAACTGCCTTTGTGTTTTGTTTTTGGGGTTTTTTTAAAGCAGAAGTGAACAAATTTGTATTACATTCTCCCTACAGTATACTCCAGCAGTTTGGATTTTGAGAAGTGCTAAATTGCCAAGTCAATCCAAGAGCAAAAATACAGAGCATGATAAACAAGAGTGATGAAGAGCAGCTCTATTTTCTTCATTACTTAAGTAACAGATTGCAGACTTAAATAGCCTCATCACAACTCTCTCAGTCTGTAACATGGGAATAAGAACAAACAAATAAAAACACCCCATCAGGCTGTGTCCTGAAATGTTATCCATAACCAGTCAAAACAGTCAATAATGACAATCCTAGTTCAGGAGATAAAGTTCCAAACATTTTTCCTAAGCATTTATGTTGGGGGGAGGGTGGGAGTGTGCAATTACGTAATTCTTCTCAAAGGCCATGTTCTTTTGGCACTATCAAGCTCTACTTTAGAATATCAATCAAGTCAGCAGAGAAAAACATGAAGAAGTGCCACTGGCTTGCCAGTGTAGTTTATCTACGTTAAGGAGGTAGTAAAAAAGCTTCATTGCTACTTGAGTGAGATTTAGTGTCATTTAGGGTTCAAAGTTATACATGTGAAAGCCAGAAAACTAGATCAACAAGGAAAATTACAGGTTAGCTTGGTGCACAATTATCACAGAAACATGTAATTTTAGTATCTGCACTACTGTAGTAGTTAAAGGCTCAGACCAAGAATGAAACAGTGTTAATTGAAGGTACTCAAAGCAAGTCCCAAGTCTATTACCTAAGACATGACATAAGACTGGGTAAAATGCAAGGTTTAGTAAGAGAAAACAAGAAATGAGAATATCTGTTGGCATACACCATGATGTGACCAGTTCAAAATAAGAATACTGATTACCAAGGTGTTTCTGATTTTCTCATGAAGTCAGTTCAGGTTTTAATATTAAAAAAAAAAAACCAACAAAACAGAGCAACCCTACCTTATCACCCTTGAAAAGGAACATGGCTTGAATCCCACCAGATCCTTCATGGTTCTATTTAAGAATACACATGGTAAAAACAGACTAAAAACTTCTGAACTCTGGTGATGCTTAGATAAGAATCCTATCTAAACATTTAACCTCTCCCATAAATAATGGCAGAGCCCCCGACTCTTTCCTCCATCTTATGGTAAGGGAAATTACTAAAACAGCAGCTTAAGATCTTTTCACAAAAGCTTCAATTCTTCAAAATACCTCCACACATTCTAATAGGCAAATACAATGTACAGTTACAAATCCCTACCTCTGTTTTCACTCAATTCATCTGATCACTATTTTGAGTATCTTCTCAGCTTTTTTTAATCCTCAAAAGGGAAATTAACAGGATCATTTTTATTTGAAGATAAGCAGAGACAGCATTTCTTCAACAGCTTTTTATGCTCTGTTTATGAACATGAGCAGAGTACTAGTGTCTGCCTAAAAACATTCACACCACTTCAAGAAAATCCTGTATTATGACCACTTGGTTGGAGTTGTTTCATTGGGTTTTTGTTTGATTGTTTTTTGTGTGTTTTCTTTTTTTTTTCCTAGTCTTCAAATCCATAAAAGCAAGGAATGCAACAGCTTAAAAATGAGGCAGCTATAAATCTAAACAGCCAGAAAAAGTCAATGAAACCAGCTAAAAAAACCCAAAAGTCCTTAACAAAATATCTGATCTTACTTTATAACCATTAGCAACATATTTTATATAAAGCTTTCTGAAAACATTCCTTTCAAACTCTACATAATAAACTGGAATATAAACATTCTCACTTGCTTCATAGAAAGTAGTAGGGACGTACAGCAAACCCAGAAACAAGTTTCAGTTATAGGACTGCAGATCAAACTCCTTCATCTTACACACAGGCTTGGTCTCCAACTGGTCCACCCAATTACTCCTCAGCAAGATGACCCAAACCAAAGTCTAGACTGACAGGCTGCAGCAGCTCATTCTGCATTAGAAAGAAGTGTCTGATAACAAACAAAAAAGGAAGACTCAAACAGTGAATCAAACAGTTTGACACTAAACCACACTTCCTTAGCAACAATTTTCAGTCACCTTTTCCTTATGTGCCCATGAGGAAAAACCCTAACTTCTGTCACTGTAATGCTGAAAGATTTAAACTATGATGGCAAAAAAAAATCTCTCCAAAGACTGCTTCAAGCAACTTCATAGGTTGGGAGAGTAATGCTCCCAAATCATCACTAGCAGTCATTGCAATCAGGCTCACAGTGATCAGTTGTTCTGCTGAATACAGAACACAGTAGAAAAATCCTACATCTGAAAGTCTGCAGAGATCAATACTGAGCTGAGTCCCATCAGAAACATCAAAAACTCCAGCAGCTCCAGAAAAATGGAAAGGAAACAGAAGGAAATCACTCTAAAGCTACATAAACTGAAATAAAAGTGAAGCATCTACTGTTCATTACAGATAATTTTTTTCCTATCTGGGCAAGACTGCCCATCTACTGGGATTCTGGGAAGAAGTCACAGTATGAACTAAAAAACAATGCCTGCTAAAGAACAGTCTTCCTTGACAGTGGCTGAAGTGCTTGTAAGAAATTGTGTAAAGGAAAAAAGACATATTTATGACAGTATTTTGATAATAAAATGGAACAACCTGCAATGAGACAATAGGCCAAGCAGTTTTCCAAAGCACTATCAGGGAGGGTGAAACTATACTGATTTTATGTGTTTTTTTAAACATTTTCTGAACCTAAAATTTTCTAAACCTTTGTAGCACTTCATTAAATGGATTAGTAGAAATTACTTGTCCAAAAAGCAGGGTTTTTTTGGGGGGAGGAGGGGGGAAGGATTAACTTTCTTCACTTGAGTAAATTTACTAATGTTATATTCTTCATTAGCATATATATCTTCAATAATGTTATAACCCTTATTTTTACTCAACATCTTTTTTATTAATATTATCTCAGTGACTACAAACCTACTGAAAAGCAACTGCTTATCACTAAAACACTCCAGGATAAAATACCTGATGTACAGCTTGCACAGATGAGTGTTGTCTTAGCGCAAACACGCCATAAAGTTTTTTTCTTCTACTCTTGTCCATCTCTGCTGATATTTTCCAAACCTCTCCATGTTTTGTTATCTGATCAATTAAACCATAAATTAAATAATATACCAATGTCTTTGATCTGCACTTGAGCATCAATTCACTGAGGTCACAAGAATCAGATTTTTGCTAACATTTCTCTTGATGTATCAAGGCAGCAGTATGATACTGCAGCAGTAAGCATGTAAAAAAAGCTTGCAGGGAGGACCTGAACTGTAATAGGATCTTAACTTTATCTTCTAAGGCCATCAGAATTGCAAAGGACCCAAAGTTATCAGAAATGAATGATGTTCTACATGTGCAGTAAAGTACTGGCAAGAATGGGAAGTATCACTGAGTAGCAAGTGGCAAATGAACTGTCATCAATTAGAAAAATCAAGTAATTAAAAGTCAGCTAAAAATTGGTCAGCCACAGCTTCCTGAACACTGTAGGCACTGAAGCAGTTTTCTCATCTCTTTTGCTCCACAACAGCTACAGAAGCCTGACTATATGGTCATGGGGTACCTGGAAGCACACTGTCTGGGAACAGTTTCCTGAAAGGAAGAAGCAAAACCCACTCAACTGTTATTCCACATCATTTCAATCATTCTGACCACAACAGATTCTAACAGCATCCCTTATTAACTGCTCAACTGAATCAAAACAACTTGAGGTATGCAAACAGTGTAATATCTATACAGTAAGAAAGTTCTTTTGCTTTTCTCAATCACTGAATTGCTCAATCAGTGAGGATGACGCTTTCTATTGTAAAAAAGCCCCAACATATCAGGGAAGAAGCAGGTCACAGGCATGCCAAGAAATTCTGACAGAGTAAATAGTTATATAGGCAGGATAAAGCCACAAGGAAAGATGTTTAGGAAAAACTATCCAAAAGGTTATGACCAGAATAAAGCAGATATATTCACTAGCAAAGGAACATGTGTACAAAAAAGGCATCACTTTGCAGGTGTTGCTTCTGAGTCCATTTTCCAAGGTGTACTAAAAGTCAAGTATCTCCATCTCCAGCCACCCAAGAGCTCTGGTGCTTCAAGCGTCTTGAATCCTCCGTCTTCAGCCCCAGCACCTCACCTTCTGTCCAACTCTGAAACTACAATTTCAGACACCAGCTGTTTCTCTTACTTCCTTTTCTTGTACCTCATCATCACGATCACTGTCTTTCATCAGTAACCAAGGATTTCTGCAACATTCCTCTCTTGCTGCTTCAAAACAACAGTGACCAGGCAGAGAAGCATGAGTACATATAATTTTCTTCCTAATTGAGTGCACTGGAGTCTATCTTGACAGTATCTGAAGGAGAATCATAAGAAAAAGAATTACATTATTATCTGAATGGTACATGAGATGCTTTTTGCAGATGCAGCTATTCAATGCAAATACAGTTCTGTTGTTAAGGTTCATGTCTAATGAAACACAAGGCATGCTTTCCTAGGAATCTTTTGATGTAGGAAGAGATTTATTCTTACTACATATTTTTGGTTTTGTTGTTTCATGAAAAACAGAATCAAAGCAACTCATAGAGGGAAAAAAACCAAGCTATTTGTAATGATTCAACAATACTTATATTTTAAGAAAGCAAGGCCAAGGCTGTAGTTTTGAGCTCCACATTACAGGCCAATTCATAGCCACAAAGGGGCAATGGCATTTTAGTGATTCAGTCCATGGGTGGCAGCTTTTCCCAATAGCTGTGAAGGCTCCATCCTGGTATATAGACTTCAACAATATTAAATTAAATGCCACTCTCCTTATGGAAGATACTAACTCAGCACAGGTCTACCCAAACTACTAACACTCATTTTCAGCTATGCAGGAAGTTATGACAATCCTGTTTGTGAATCTACCGCCTTTCAAGAGAGAGTTCAGAAAGCAGCTTGCTGTCACTACCTGACAATGAGTGCCAGCAAAGAGGGGAAGCAAATAAAAGGTTCTACTCTAGTAAGGACAGGACATACACGAGCTTCATGCCTTTGTCATCTGACTCTCACTGAAACAGTACGCTCTGGCAACTCAGTAGACAAAGTCATAAGGCACTAGTTTCTCTCCAGGACAGTTCTGCCCTTTGACCTCCCTGGCACACATTGTCACATTCTCTACTTCGCTAGTCCCACAGACTGGCCTCCAGGTACATCTCAGGTCTCTGATTAGCACAGCAAGGAGTCAAGTGTCTCAAAGCACTGGCTGCCAAGCTGCAGTATTGCACCTGTCTTGTGAACAATGGCAGATGATTGTCAAAGCAAATATGCTGCAATATTAATGGTTTTACCTGCTACCTGTGACAGGTTCACCATTTTATGGGACCTTTAGCAGGGCTAACCACCCTAGCCATCACTACTGGCACCCTGAGTGTGAAGCCTTCAGAATTAACTCCACCTCACTCCTGCCACCTCTCTATCCACAGTTAAAAAAATGGAGTACAGGAAAACAAAATAAACTATACCTTGCAGGGCCAGTCTGTCATCCTTGGTAGCTTGTCATCATCAGCCTTCCCTGTTGACTTCAGACTCCAGAATTCCTTTTCCCCTCTGCCAAGAAATATATCCAACTCCTTCAGCAAGCATGTTTAATGTAGAGTGGCTCCACAAATGCCTTGTCCATTGGGAAGAAATCTTGCACTTCAGATGCAGCAAGTAATTCCAAAGTCTTAGCTCATACTTCCCTCAAATCCTCACTCTGCATCCTCCAGTGATTAGCACCGAGGCTCATTCCAAATCTGACGAATCTCTGCCACACCATCCTCCAAAGGAAGAGATTCTTGTTGGCTGAAACCTTGGGTAGCTCCAGTTTCCAAGTAGGCTTCAGTCAGATGGCTGTCCAAGTTCTTATCAGTACCACAAGAAGCAACGAGTTGCACAGTTAGTGAAGAAGTTCAGCGTCAAACAAGAGACTGCTGATCGGGGAAAGGACATTAGCAGTACACGCATTGGATGAAACAAGCAAGAAACCTTGAACTGAATGAAACTGCACAGTGTTGGGGACCTCAAAAATCACCACCAGAGAAGCAAGGCAAGACACAGCAAGAGGCAATTCCGAAGAAATACTGAAGCAGTACAACTGCAACAACCGGACACTTACAATCCATCAACACAGAAGTTGCAGCTAATCTCCCTAACCAGACTCCTAAAGTGTTGCTGTGTACAAGTGAAAAGCATCAAGTTCTGCAATCTGAAGACAGTTCAAGCAATAGGATCAAAAACCTTAAGCCTTCCACTTTCTCAACTCTGGCTGCAGAAGTGGAAAAGAAGCCCTCACCATTTTTTCTCTCTTCCAGATAAGTCCCTTTTCACACCACAGCCACAAGGTTCACCATCCTGAGAGAGCAAGACTTGCTAGTTTGTCCTAATGAAGCTTTCTTAGCAAAAAGATATTTAAACTAAGAGTTTAACTAAAAGTAATTAAGCCCAAACATTAATTAACCAAAATTCTCTCAGCAGTTCCTCATAACAATCCCCACCAGCCGTATCACTTCTGGGCACCAAGGGAGCCCAGCAAAAAACAGCAGTAGCACTACTTGGTTACTTCTCAGATGAGAGAGGGCAGGACCCGCGTGTCCATTAACCAGATATAATCTGTACAGCTTCACCTATCAGAGCATCGCCTCAGCACTCTCCCCGCGGCCGCCGGGCCCTGCGCGGGGACGCCAGGATTCCCCCTCCATAGCACCCGTCGAGGCAGGCGCCTGCCTGGCACAGTGGGGAGGGCTGAGCCCCACCAAGCCCTAACGCCGCTTCCGGAGCGCGGGGAGCACCGGCCGATCTCGCTGCTCCAGATCGGCCGAGATACCGCGCCGGCCGCGGCCCAGCCCGCGTCAAGGCCGGGGCCGCCGCGCCGGGGCCCGGGCCGAGCCTCAGCTCCCGCAGCCCTGCCCACAGGGGCGGGGGACGCCGCTCCCCCTCACCTTCTTGAGAGCGGGCACCAGCAGTCCCCGCCACTTGGGCGCGTTCTCCTCGCTGAAGAACTCGTAGAGCAGCGGCTGCGCCTGCATGGTGCCGCCGGGCCCGGCCCGCTCGGCGAGGCGGGCGGGGCGAGCTGAGCAGGCCGGGCCGGGCGCCGCGAGGAGACCGCCGCGGGAGGGCTCGGCAACTCCTCAACAGGAGGCCCGGCGGCCCCCCGCCGCCGCCGCCGTCGGCGGCAGGCCCGCAGCGGCGGGGGGAGGCGGCGGCTGGCGCCGCATTCCCCGCCCCCGGCTCTCGGTGGTCACCCCGGGGGCGGCAGCGAGCGGCGGGAGGGGGGCGGCGGGAGCGGAGTCTCACGGCACAGCGCGCGCGGGCCGCGAGGGGCGGGGTCGGGCGCCCGGAGCGCGAGCGCCGCCACCTCCCCGCTCCCCAGGCTCCCGTCCTCGCCCGCACGGTTGGGCGGCCACGGCGCATGCGCGGTACGGGGCGCGCCGGCCGCGCCTGCGCTCTGGCGACGCGTTGTGCGGGGGGCAGGCGCGGAACCTCCCTCCGCCCCTCTCCGGCGGAAGTGACCGCACGAGAGGGCCACACCCCCGCGCCCTCCCCCACCCCCGCAGGCGGGAGTCGCCGCGCACTTTCGCGGGTGGGGGGAACGCGGCGCGGTGCGAGGCAGGGTTGAGTAGCTCCGCATCGTCCCGCTACGCCCGGAAGGGGGCAGCACCGTGTGGGAACAGGGCCCGGCTTCGCCTCCCTACCGTAGCCACCGAGTGACCCTGACAGAGGGGCCCGGCCGAGGCCGCTGGGTAGGGCCTATGGAGGGAACGGGGCGCTGAGAGCCCTCAACCACACAGGTCAGCGTCCGGCAGTGGGGAGGGTGGTGTCCCAGACAGCCTTGCCGAGGTCTGAGCGGGCTTTGGATCCATGTCAAACCGCAGTGGAGCTCTGCTGGGGCAGGCAAGGCCACTTAACCCATGTCCTGACCTATTGCCTCTGTAGGCATGCTGATAATGTCCCCAGGGCTTTGCTCCCTGTAGACCACTAATAGTAATTTGACTGCCTGCTTCTCAACAGCCTCTCCTGGCAGGGTGACCTGGAGCACAAGGAGACAGCTGTGACAAGCCTCTGCTCAAAGCTGGAAGTGGCCAGGTGGTGGTAACTCTTCCCTGAAGTGCTCTGTCATCTCCCATGGGGACCAAAATCAGAGATAGATAAGCACTCCCTTCACACAGCAAAAGAACAACCTCAAGGGTAAAACTTAAGCTTGTTTCTTGGAAAAAAAGGCCATAAAATAATTGAGTCAGAATGCAAAAAATAAAGCCCAGTGGTTTAAACAGGACAAAGTCTGTGGGGGTCTGGAGGACATGGCAAGAGGAGAATGATGCTGGAGATGAAAAACAAATAATTGTGCTCTGCTTTGCAAGGCAAGAGGCTGGAGGAGCCCAAGGACCAGAACAGGAAAGGAAATGGGGAACTGGGAGGAAGGCAGATGCATGAAGACTTGCTGGTCACTGGAATAAAGGTTTAGGACCAGCTCCCCAGCTGGGCAGATATCAACATACCCAACAGAGACTGCCAGCTCTCAGCTCTCCAAGACAGCCCTCGGTCCCAAAGCTGGCGATGGAGATTCCTATTAGGAATGGTATACATTAGTATACTGCTGCCTTAGTTTGTGAAGTACCCTGAAGACAGAAGATGTTATTGAGCTAAGTAGTACTTTAGCAGCTAGTGGGTGAAGCCTCAGATAAAGATGTTTTCACCCCACAGCTCCACCTCAGGCATTTTTCTTCCAGACAGATGCTGCTGTCTGAAGGAGTAGCTTTGAGCTTGCAAAGATGCACAGCTCAAAGCTCTTTGCTTAGTCTAGCAGCCTGCCTGAACACTTGGGGACACCATCACAGCATCTCAGAGACTGCAGAGCTGTTGCACTCACTGCCTTATAATGGAAAGTCAGTCTCTTGAAGAATTTTCAACTGCTCCCAAGTACATGGAACGATGAGAGTAAAACTTTTACCAATGGTCTGCTTCCTGCCCTTCCCTTTGGAGACAAAGGTGCCAGAATTCCTAAACACCAGTGCACGGTCTACAACATCTCTTTCCTTCAAACAAAACAGTCTTGGGTAATGTGAGATTGCAGCAACTTGTTTCGGGCAGTTCAAACATTGGGTAAAGCCTGAGCTCTCCAGGAGCCTCCTGTGCTCTCCTCAAGTGCTTTCCCAGTGTATCCTGCCTGGGGGCATCCTGGGTTTACTGGTGCCAATGGGGCAGTCTGGCTTCCTCACTGGGATCACGCTCATTTCATGTGCAACACAGGAGGGTGCAGTTTTGCTTGGAAAGTTTGTTCACTTACAAGCTGTAGCAATCTCCAGGGGTGGCTGAGGAGCTGTTGCCTCACTGCCTGTGCAAACAGACCAGCTTGTACAGGAGGGGAGAAGTCCCATGAAGGCACTGTTCATCCAGCAGCTGATTTTTTCAGGCACTGGCTTTGTACCCCATCCATGGCAGAGAGCAGAAGCAGGTGAAGAACAGTCAGGTATAGGCCCATATGGATTTGCACATCTCCAGAGTGAAGATGTCCATCCAAGGACCTGTAGGAAGCACTGCAGCTGTACTTGGTTAAAATTTAGCTACTTTATGCACATAAAAGTGAGGAAGAGCCTACAGGAAGCAGAATGAGGATGCTCTTGGGCAGAAGCACATGCATGCTGTGAAAGACAAGTTCTTGACTTTTCTGAGAATTCAGCCTCTCGGCAGTGGGGCCTGCATGTCACTTCTTCCCCAGGACAGATCTGAGGCAAGGGACCAGGCAAGACAGGACCAGCAGAAGCAGCAAGCTTGAGTGCCATAGACAGAGAAAAAAAACCAAAAAACCATGCTTTTCTGCTTTGCCATCAGAGCTGGAAAAGCAGGTAATGGAGGAAAGAAATCAAACAAGCTGGAATGTGGAAAGACTCATCTCAAATACATATACCCATTGCCTAAAGGCAGGGGAGCATTAATGGCTACCCTTAAGTGGTAGCCTAAAGGGAATTGAGCTGCAGCAGCCTGACCATTCCCACACCCAGAAATACCCAGCTTCTGTCTCTGGCACATTTACTAGCAGAATTCAAAACTCCATATGCTCCATTTTAGTCTTATGTGGAAAATTACTACAGGTGATAATCTAATTGTACAACATGTTTAAAAAAAGTTTATTTTACATTATATACACTAGGGAACATATTTCAAAGCATTACCAATCACAACAATAATGCAGGCCATAAATCACTTTAAATTTAGATTGGTTTTAGTGTATATTATCACAATAAAATATAAAGAACATGTACAAAAAAAAAGTCATATGTGTGCATTTTGCTAAAACTTGGCATTTACATACTGCATTGGAAATTAGCAATCAAAAATACTTCTGATCAAAACTAAGTTTCTGTGATGTGTAGTAACCATTGTATTGTTTCAATGAGGTAGTAACTAAATTATTTTGGCCATGTGTTAACATCCTAAATCAAGAAAAGCGTGAAAATGGTTATAAGGCCAAAAAAAGTCAAGAGGGCAACATCTTTGAGCCATTTCCACAATGCGGAATGTTGCTTCTTTTCATTGTGATATGGAACTATTTAGAAAGACAAACATTAATACTAATTTTTATCACTGTATACACTAATAATTCAAACACCTATTGCAGTGTTACAGCCAGGTACCACTAGTCTGGGACTGACACCCATCCAGAAAGTATTGTTTTCAAGCATAGAGAAGTAATTGTAAGGAGAGTTTTAATTAAATATAAAAATACAGGTGTTTAACTGTTTTGTTTCACAAATAAAACTACCCAAGTAAACAAAACATAAAACCAAAAGGAACGTTGAAGTCCAAATCATATCCACAAAGTCACAGCTTACCTTTGTGACTAAATACATCACATCTCAATACGTTGTGCAAACATGAACACCAGTGTGTTGCATCGAAATTAAAACAAGATTGTAATCTGATTACAGCCTTGGTTACAATTTCTACAAGTTAAGATTTATTTGTATTAGTAAATTACATAAAATACAATAGTGTTGTTAAATGTACTAGATCTGTTGCTAGCATCCCACTTCATAATAAACACATGTGAATTCCTTAAAATAGTACCCCAGGTTTGTTTTTGCATCCTCAGTGACTTTTACATCTGTACAGGTAAGACACTTGTACTCAACAGGAGGACTGCTATCTACAGAAAGTCAGTGTAGGTCTTCAGCAAGAAGTTTCACTGAAAATACTGCATATGTACAAAGATTACATAACAGTAAATTAAGCACTTCTGTGGTATCATAATGTTTATGTGTCCATACCACAAACAATTCTCATCTTCCTCTCATGCCACAATAAATTATAAAGTATCTGAAGTGGGGTTACTGCAGCTTTTGTGCAATTTCAGCCAGCCATGAATGCCACTGCATCAGGAGTGTTCTCTTGTCACGATGGGCTGCCTGCCACGCACTGTTCTTAGTAACTGTTCTCATGCCCTGCCAGGATATATAAATTGCTGTTGGCTGTTGGGTTATCTGTCGGCCTACTCTCCAGCACCACAACCCTAAAATGAAAATAAAAAAGCCACAACATCAAGTAAGCCTTCATTTAAAAACATCCTTGGATATAACTGTAAATATTCTTTCCCAGGATCCATCTGACTGGTGGTCATTTCTCTTTCCATGGACCACTCAAAGCAAGGCCAGCCCCAAAGTTAGTTCAGCATCTTATCCAGGCAAGATACCCAGGGATCTCCCACAGCATCTCCGGGCTCCTTCTCCAGTGTTCAGCTACACTCACCATGATGTTTTTCCCTCCTTTATCCAGCTGTAATTTCCCTGGCTGCAATATACACGATGCCTCGACCTGTCAATGGAGGCTTCTCAAGAAGGTCCATCACTCCCCTGCTGCCTGGACTTGTGCTTCCCTGAAGCTTTGCAAAGTTATCAGGCTCCAGTTCTGCAAGTTGTTACTCTGATCTTTGCCACTGGACACAAAAGATGACTTTCTGTAATCATTTCTAGTCTTCCCCAGGGCCCATGTAGCCTAAATCCACAGAAGCTTCCTCCAGCTCTGCCAGTCACAGACACTTGTAGGGTAAGAGGAAAGGATTGCGATGGGCAGATTCTCCTCTCTTTTCTTGCCCACCCACTTTTTGCCAGCACTGGAGACAGGAAACTGGGTTAGCTGGACCTACAACTGCAAAGACTATAAGGGATGTCCTAGATCAGACCTTCTTCTCTTCAAAGGAGAGAAAATAGCAGTCACAATTATGTATCACAAACTACTTGAAATTTTTTTAATCAGATGAGAAATGCTGAAACTTCTAAATGACCAGGCTCATGATTGAATTATCTTCCACAAGCACCCTGAAGTGAAGATGGATTGGGGGAAATTCAATCTCTCTCTTGTGCATTCACCAAGGAGAGGCTGCTTGCTCCAAAACTATCACTCAGGAAACCTACCCTCTCCTCAATGTGCTCAACAAAAGGAATGACACCTCATGTCACAAGGAATTCCCTGCTCACCAGGAGAAAGCAACGTCCAAGCTCTTACCAGAATTATGCCTTTTTTTTTGGCGTCTCAAAACCCCAGTTCCTATGAACTGCCTAGGAAGTAATACGTGCTACTGGAAAAAAGTTTCACAGCACAAAATATGACTGAGCTTCAAGCAAAATAGCATCTGAAGAAACTGGTATTAATGTTTATTGCAGTGCAAACACTTTAAACACTGCCTCAGACTTGGGAGACTATTGGTGCCAGCCCAAAACAGATGGAACCATATTTAGGGAAAGGGACATTATTTTTCTAAGGCAATATTATTTGCAGTGTCATGCTCCACTGTGAAGTCAGACTAATCTTTAAACTGAGCTGTGCTCTTAACAACTAAGGGAAATGATAAAAAGCTGAGCTCCATGCACATCTCACTGTAACAGAGAGTCGAGTACTACTCACAGCTACTCATTACCAAAAAGCAATCAGGTATTGCACGTAAGGCAGAATCCTCAGCACACAGTCAACAAAATCAGCAATAAAGCCACAGCACCATTCACTGCCATTCATATTATGTGTAACAAATAGGACTGTAGATCAAGCTTGGAGAAGCAGTATATGGGGAAGACCTGTGATTGATGTGCAGCTTTTTTTGGTATTTCCAAGATGCCACAAGAGTGTGAGTTTACTACAAGTGGCATAAGAGAGAGGTAATTCTCAAAAGAAAACAGAGAAAAAAAAAAGCTTATCTTTACAATTCCAATGAATACATGGCCAGTGAAAGAGTCACATCAGCATCTACTCCCCAGAATACAAAATACCTGCTGTTTTTGTGGCTGTTACAGAAGTACAAAGTACAACAGCAGGGCAGAGAAAGTTGAGGAAGTCAGTGACACTCCTAAAATAGTAGTTATTGACTTGGCAAGCTGGTATCTGACGGGTCAGCCAGGCAGGGCCTTAGTGTCCTGCAAAGCAGGTGCCAAAGAAAAGCTATCCTGGCAGCTTCAGGACTTTTACAAGACCTGAGCTGTCATGCTGGAAGTACAAGCGGTGGAGTTCATTTCCAGGGGTGAAACTGAGATATTTAAATGAAGTCTTTTTTTCCATTTGTCTTAGATCTTGGTGAGCTACAGTGGAACATGTGAAAGTAAACATTTCACTAAGTTAAAGAATTACGACACAAAAAGGAAGGCACTAAAGCCTGCTAATATATCCAAGTACTTCTGGAAGCCCACAAACACTTCTAGAAGAAAATATTTTAGTTTGTGGTGGTTTGTTTTGGTTTTATTTGTTTTTAAGAAAGAGAAATAAACTCATAGTTCTGAAAGGTAGATATGTACACAAAGAAAAGAGTAAGAAAACTAAAACAGCAAAAAGAACTTTTACAAGTTAGGAGGAATACACATTAGTCTTCTATTTTAGCATGCCATGTTCACTTCATACCTGTCAGATCCCAGCAGCCGGAATATCCTTGTATTATCAGAAATTTCTTGTGTGATCTAGACAACAAAAATAATACAAGTGTTTACAAGTGGGTTTTTTTATTTTCAAAAATCAGCCTAAAGAAAAGAATTGACTATGACTGATGTTACCAGTTTACTGCTGATTTAAATCTGCTAGAGAATTTAATGCAATTGTCACTTTTCAAAAAGATCTAAAAGTTTTTCTGTAATTCCTGTGAACAGGAAGCACTGTTTACAAAGCTGCTTTTCTACACAGACACATTTCACATTCTTGAGGAAAGAAGAGATTCTTCCCTCTTTCCTAGCTCCTAGTAGCATTAGCTGACTTAGTGAATTCACTTTTGGCATAGAGAACTAGAAAGAGAATTTTAATTCACAATGACAAAATTCCCCATTTTGTTAAGAACTTTATTACTTCCTGATTGTAGGGCTGTCTCTGCACAACCTTGGCCTACACTTTTAAGTATCATCACCTTCATTCATACAGTTCCCTGTTTCATTCTTCCCATTCAAACCATCCACTGTGGAAGGAAAGAAGTTTACAAGCAGCTCAAATAATCCCCAGTTATCCTCAGTTAGATATTTGATTAGAAATCTGAACTAATAATGTCTTAAAAGTCAAGCATGCTGCAGAGTTAGGTTGGTCTGTTTTTTGTCCCGTGTAACTACTCCCTACATACTACAAAGCAGAGAACTTCCCCCAAAGTAATGAATATGGTCAAGATCTTCACGTGATAATGCAGGCTTTTCATATTACAGATGAAATGGAGTTGGTATTGTTTTCCTAATAGCTGTGGCTAGTAAAACAGCCAGGAGAGATAATGAATTTAAGAAGGCCTGAGACCTTACTCTAGACATTTCTACAAAGTTTTGGGTGGCTTGCATTCTGACAAGAGCTCACTTCTGCCTTTTCTTCTTCATTTAGGTGCTGGCTTTTGCTTGACAATAACAAAGCAAGAAGACAGTATCCCTTATGCTTTACATAAACAATATAAAGCATCTGCTTTACATCTGGACTCTAGGGCATGTCTTCTAACAACTGGATCAGAGCTACTGAGTGTCAAAGGGTGGATTAATCCACTGAGCCCTGAAGAATGCTGCTAGCAGGAGTTTAGTTGGAGAAGTACCTAGCAGTGTCATCTCCTCCCCATGGTCTCTTGGCAGAAGAGTGCTACAGTTCATCATTATGAGGGAGGACAATCATGCCCAGGGATCAAACACAAACACCACAAGAACCATTTGCAGACTTAGAAATAAGTAGTTTGACTCTAGTCTTTGGTCCAACTTCTCAAAAATTACAGGCTTACCATCAGCACAGATTAGGTCAATTGTGGCTTTATGCAAATATATGTAGTTGTGTAACAGTGTGGAATATCTAAGCTTGACATGGGGTGTTTGTACACGTACCTTAAAATACAATTAGTCATAATGACCTCAAATTCTCAGCCAAAGTGACACTGATGAAAGAACTGGTGAAGTTTATAAACATTCTTTAAAAACCAAATTAAAAGACTCATTAAAAACATACAAAGCACATTTCTACTAACACAGAGATGCAAAAATTCTGCAGAAAAAAATATGGAGCTGGGAAGATTAAAATGGTTTAACTATGTCTATAAATCATATCAAACTGTCTGAAAAAAGGGACTAAAAAAAAAAAAAAACACAAACCACAACAACAAACCCACCAAAAAATAACTGTAAAATAAAAAAATATTTAGGTCACCTGACATTTTTCTCCTGAGAAAATACTTCTTGTGAAAGGCAGGCACTAAAACCTTCATTTATAAGTCAAGGGAACATGGAAGAGACTAAAAAACAATGGACAACTCATTTGACACTGTGACAAAACCCTAAATCTCTGCAGGGGAGTGTGCATGCACTTAGTACCCTAATATCTATGAATCTATGAAATTTTGGTTATGAGATAAGTGACTGACACTGATCTTCAAAGCAATGTAAGGTGAAGAAGATTAATGTTACCACAAATTAGGCTTGGGTATTTTCCATGGCACCATGGCCCAGTATCTTGTTGCTTTCTGTTTTGTATGTTAACACCTCACAGTGGCTCTTGTACAGCTTCCCTAATTAGTTTGTAGATTATGAAACCCACTTAGAATGAGACTCTAACTTCCAGGTCTAACCTAGAGAGTTACTGAAATGTTCTACTAATTTTCAGACAACAGCATTATACATTTATCCTCTACTAAACTTATATTAGAATTTGAATCAGAATGCAGTACTCACCTCATTTGATCTAAAACTCCTTCCTTGCATGCCATGCTTCCAGAATGCTAACACACTGTCTTGTAGACAGACTGGTAACAAAGAACACTGGAATCAGCTTTCAGACATAATGTCAACTTGTACTTTTAAGGTCAAAACCACATTACTGTAATGCTGAAATTTGTACATATATGTTTTATTGTATTCTGTTCACTCACAAGCACTGAAAAATATCTCAGATGAATTGCTGACCTGCCTCAAAAGTAGCTGCCTTTGTATGTTTGTTTAAAGAGAAGGATTTACATTTTTTTCCCAAGCCCTAACACTGTCCTTCTGTCTAGTCCTAAACATGTCCTTTCATTTGAGTGGAAAACCTCTCCCAATCCTAATACTAGCAGAAAATATTAGCAGGAAAATGAATTTTAGCAGGAAGAAGACAGGGATACTGCAGTTACATTTTTCACTTTGCCAACAACTATTGGCTAAGATGGTCTCTCTGCAATAGCAACATAAAGCTTTACAGAATCTTGTACTTTCCAGCCCTTCCCCTTGTCACAAACACATGTGAACCATGTGAAAGAAAATGGGTCTAGGTCTTTCCTCAAAGAGAGGACAAGTGTGTACCTCCCCGGAAAAAACCTGTCCCACTCATTCAGCATCCTGCTTCTGGGCAGGTATGAAGGAAAGAGAGCAAAGCAATTTGAAGACTCTATTTGACCAGAACAGGACATTGGTAGCTTGTTTGTGAAAAGCAGAGAGAGAACTACAGCATATGCAGAGGTCCCACAGAGAGCAGCTTCAAGTCCGTGTACTCCTTCCTTTCTCCCATTCGTAACCAACATGACTCATAAAAGGAATATTTTTCATGACTTTTATTTTTTTGTCTTCTTCTCTCTGAACATCATATTTGAACTGCCTGCAACTTTAAAGCTTCTCCTTGGAAGTACATTCCTTCCAACTCATTATTTTTGTTCCCACTGTTTCTCCTCTGCTTTCTTCCTCCACCTGTGCACATAGCCTTCCTCATCCCTCTTTCAAACCCTCTTTCTGCCAGGTACGTAACCACTGGAAAATTGTCAAAATAAATATCAAAATGTCAGTCTTTGTTTCACAAATATAATTCATTCATATACTTCACAAGAAAAAAAAAAAATGTAAAGACTTCTTATATGACCATGTCTTTGAGCTGCTTTATAAAAATGGCCTGTGTGAACACACATGCTGAATGAGTTAGCCATGAGTGATTCACATTCTTTTATCTTGGTTGTCTGAAGGCATTATTTTAGAGACTGAAGGTCTCCATCACATTCCCAAGACATTTTAGCCTAATCAGAGAAGACTCCAAGGTTATTACTGCATTGCAATTGCTCCTAGGGAAGCATGTTACACAGTGTGCTGAACACTTCACTGAGCCTTCTCACACAAAGTGAAATGCACAAGATAGTATTTCAAATGGCAAAGACTCGAAAGTTAACATCTCTAATTCTGTAGAGTAGTAGTAAGAAGATATTCTGAGTTGGATACCCTTAAGTATGATCAAGTCCAACACCCTGTTCCTCTTATGACTACCTGATACTAAATCATACAACTAAGAGTGTCATCCAGATGCTCACTGAACTCTTAACAGGCTTTATGCCATGAGCACTTCTCTGGTGAGCATGTTCTAGTGACTGACCACCCTCTCAGTGAAGTGCCTTTTTCTCATGTCCAATCTGAACTTCTCCAGATGCAGCTTCATATCATTTCCACATGTCCTACCACTGGTCACCAGAGAGATCATCACCTCCCTCTCTGCTGTCTCCCTCAAGGAAGTTGTAGACTGTAATGAGGTCACCCCTTGGCCTTCTGTTCTTCAAGCTGAACAAGCCAAGTGACCTCAGCTGCTCCTCATAAGCCATGCTCTCAAGACCTTTCACCATCTTGGTCACCCTCCCCAGGACACACTCTAGTGAGTAGCTTGATGTCCTTCTTATACTGAGGTGCCCCACACCACCCAGGGTACTCGCAGTGAGGCCACAGCAGGGCAGTGTAGAGAGGGTCAGCCCCCTCCTTTGGCTGGCCAGCTGTGCTGTGTTTGATGCACCCTGGGACACGGTTGGCCCTTTGGGCTGCCAGGGCACACTGCAGACTCATCTTCAGCTTGCTGTCAACCCAAAGCACTTTCTGCAGGGCTGCTCTGTAACCTCTCATCCTCCAGACTGTGTGCATAACTGGAATCACTCTGTCCCTTGGGCACAATCTGGCACTTGCTCTTGTTAAATTTCATATAGTTTGTGACTGCCCAGCTCTCTTGTCTATCCGGATATTCAATATTCATAATGAAATCCAACTTACCTATTGATTCAATCTGAAAATCAAATGTGAGCTCCGACGACAGTTTGCGGCTGGATTTTAATCTGCCTTGAAGATTAACTATTTTTATGCAGCCTAGACAGTAAATAGGATGTGACAACAAAGAATTACTCTTCTATATATAATCTAATTTGTAGACAGACAGTATGCATGTACATGCATATGTATTTAGTTGATAATAAAACTTACAGTCCAAACACACCAAAATGGTATCTCTCTCCAGTTGTGTGACATGTACAACACTTGTCTCTGTAGTATCTGTAAAAAAACCAAAAAAACCAAACAAAACAACAAAACAAAAAAAAAAAACAAAAAAAAAAAGAAAAAGAGTGTAAGTTCACAACAAATAGTAACTTGAAATTTGAAATGGAAATTCTAAGGATTGAGACAATTTAATTCATTACTGTATTTTTATCTACTTGAAATAATCATCTTACCAGTCACAATTCTCTAGGAGAGACATGTCCACTTATCCATGTTCACTGTGACAGGAAAACTGAAGCTGTAATATTAAAGTATGTACTTAATCCAGCCTTTCCTGAACCATGTCTCAAAATCAAATTCACGTCTATATTTTTCTCCCTTTATTCTATTAGTGTCATTTAATATTGCTGCTGCAAAGTAAAGGCAGATGTATGATACTGCTCACACTAAACCTGAATGCTTTTTCTTCCGCCTTTATGTCTATAACATGCTACAAACTTTTATATTAATACTTAATTCTTACTTCTATTTTCAGACTTTCCATCTCCAGATCTTCCAAAATTAGGGGAATAAATCCCTATCCAAACTCTTAAGAGAAGGGCTACCTTCCTCTCCTCTAGGTTACAGCTGCAGCAGTCTCCATCACAGCAAACAGGGGGATCTGACCTGTGGTTAGCGGACACATCAACTCAAAAGAGAAGTGTAGTTTTGGTCCATTTGTTTGTTGACAATAAAATTAACACCAAAAGAAGCTATTACCAATTCAGCATTACTGCCAGCAATTCTGTAAGCATTCTGTCATACAGAAGAGATACTCATTAACTCTGTTAGAGACGAGAAATTACAGTGTTACTTAAAATAACAGAAGCAGCTTTCAGTTGAATAGTAAAATCCAAGGTCCTGTTGAGAGGCAAAATCCTCATTGACAATGGCAGAAAGGTGCTCCTTGAGATGGTCCCTCCATCTCTTTTTTGCCATTTGTCTTGGAAGGTATGCTTTTATGAACTTAACCAATTTTTTATGTATGATCTTAACCAAAGGAGAATATACCCATGATAAAAGCAATCAACAGAAGGACTGGAGGATATGAATCTGTGCAACCACATTATATGATGTGAAAACATGCACTGCACTGGCTGAAGTTAACAGGAAAGGATTATGGTTTGATAAAAGTGTCTTTATCAAACATTAATGAAAAAATGTCAAATGTCAAACAATGAAAACCATTATTTGATGGAAGCCATTTGTGACCATATGATACACATTCCCCATTTGAAAACCACTGAAAAAAATCTGTTTCACTGCATTATCTTTCTCCTGCCAGCAGGGGACAGGAATAAACCAATGCAGAGGGTTTAAGTTAGAATCAGACAGAGGAGAACAGCAGAACACCACATTAAGGATTCAAGAAAAGCAAAGCAGCATTTCTGGAAAGCACAACGCAATATTCCACATAAAGGAAAGAAAAAAAAAATGAACTGTGAAGGGATTAATAATTGTATTTGCATGCAAATGCAGACAATACTCTAGAAGACTGACAACAGGACATTCTGGGCCAAAGAATTTCTTTTCAGCATGCTACTTTTATGGACTCTGCTGAACTCATGCAGTTACATAAGATGAATTACACAGACGTACGAGTCTGAAAATAAAAAGCACTAACTCTGAGGTAGTTAAGTGCATTAACTGGCCATCCACTCATCACACCTGTTTTTTGTAACTATGTTTTAAACTGTGCCAAAATCTGATGTGCATTTCAGCAGCAAGAAAGTTATCAGTTTTCTTTCTAGAGGAAACTGTTAAGAAATTCCATGCTATACAATCAGCCAGATTTGGCAGCCTGATTTATGGAAATGCAAGAAAGCACAAATCCATCCTCTGAATTTCTTGAGATTCTGAGTATAGCAATCAGCTTCACAAACAGAAACATTAAAAGAAGTACAAGCAGGTATAACCAGATACCCCTTTAAATGGAGAACTTAAAATTATCACTCAGCTTTAATCATTTAACCATCAGTTTCCTCAGATGAAACTACCTTTCTAGTGCTTCAGTTATAATAGAAGAGCAAGGAACATTTCTGAATGTAGTTACAACAGCACACAAACCTGTTTCTGTAAACCATGAAGAGGCAGAATTTGGGTTGACAGTCTCAAACTTCACCACCTGGTTGAAGTCTCTTCCTCTACTGACACCAACACAAACTAAAGGGAATTCCTGCTCAGGGACTACCAGCATTTCAAACAATCTCAGTGGACAAGGTACAGGAAAATCTATGTGCTAGATTAAGAAACAAAAATAGATATTAAAAGGGAAACAAGTTTAGTTTGAGTTGCTATTAGCTCTTTAAATTGTATGGTAAATTTTATGCCATACATTTTGTAACATTAAATTTACTTTGTCAGATAAGAGTAATTGATAGATACAAAAAGCCTCACTTCAGAAGTTTAAACAAGTCTTCATGACAAATCCATTAAAATAAGTTATCTTTCATCACTGTGCAGCTGCCAACAGATGCCAAGTGTGCTATACCCATCACTGCTCTCCCCAACTATGGAGACTCTAAGCTTTGTTTCCCAGGCTGATCAAGTGATAGCAGCTCCCCATCTACAAATACGAGTCCTCCCTTGCTCCATCTCTTCAGGTGGTGTCAGATGAGGAGCCAACAAGCATTTCTGAGCACCTACAGTGTCACAAAGCATAGAGAAAGTGGCCACCTTCTCTCCAGCATGGGAGCAAGCACACTGTTAACCCATGGTGCCACTCTGCCAGGTCTCGATCAGCCAGAGACTTTTTGCCATGCAACTAAAAGGCAACATTCATGGAGAAAAGGGTTTTGTTCTTCAACTGAAGTGCACCACAAAACCAAGAAACATTTCTATAAATACTCTGTTAATACATATTACATAGTTAAATATCTATTTTCAAGGTAATTTAACAGAAACCAAGTGAAAAGGCTAAAAAATCAAGAAATAGCTAATATTCTTAACAAGTTATTACAAGATAAACAGAACTGAACACAAGATTATTTCACTTAATTATATTACCTTGATTAACATAAATTTTTGCATTGGTTCAACCCATTCTAACAAAACAATGCTAGACTGTAGTGCTCCACAAAGGTATTTGTGGCCTGAGTAGGGATTCCTCACTGCCAAAAAAGGAAAGTTAGAGTACATTAGTGTCCTAATAAAATACAAATAATAAACAATTTCCAACTAAATAACAGTCCCTACACTTTAGGAAAATACCCACCACCACTACACTAATATTTATATAAGGAAGCTGCTGAAAAGTCAATATCCACACTATGAAAATGGTGACAGGGCACATGTCAGAGCAAGGGCTGCCTTTCCACCAGCCAGTAGCTGGTGCCAAACAAGGCATAATAAACACAACTCTCACAAGAACACTGTGGTATGTTTCACCTCTCCAACTAAAAATAAAATTTATTGTTGTGGGTTTTTTTTAGACTGATAGATGGGATTTACTATTTTAGATAGTCTTGAAGAAAACAGTTGTCTGCATACATATTTGAAGTATCTTGCTCCACCATAGCAGTTTGCCTAAGCTATCTCCAAATCATCATGAAGAGCTGATAAGGAATGGCCTTTTCTGTGACACAGTTATCAAGCAGGCAGTAAACAATCACTGTCACTTGAGAACTGCTCAGCTGAATTTCAAACACTGTCACAGGAGCTCTGTGTTTCCAATTAACACTTCTAGATCAGCAGGAAATTCATGGTTTTAAGTTACGACATCCATTTCCACTCAACTGCTCTTCTATTGTTTGTCAGAAAACAAAACTTAGAAGAGAATAAAACAAAATTGGGCACTTTGAAATCCAAAATTTCATAACTCTAATTCTACAGTATTGACAAAAATGTCAGTTCTTAAGCACTGCCAGCATAACCATTAAGATGAACAAGGCTTACTTTGCACTTTGTATAATTCCAGCTAAAGACCAGACTTTAAAGTGCAGTGAAGTGATTGTGGGCAATTAACAACACTTTCCAGATACTGTGCTTCTATAACCCATTACTATTTACATAAGACAGCTCATGCTGCCTTACTGCCAAGGAAATATATTAGCAATCCCCTGCCACCTTAAAACATGAAAGCTTAATTTCATTAATCCACATTCTCACTCAGTATCAGTCAAACTGACTGACAACCACAGCAAGCAACACTTGGTGTGACCCCAAGAAAGGCTGAACTTAGCAGGAGAAACCACAAAACTTTCAATTATGAACACCTATAAGGTGGAGGAAACAAGGCCAGAATTTTAAAATCTTTTTCTGCCTCTTGTAGCACTGCTGTTTACCTCAGGCCAAAGAGGTACTCATGCTACTGGATAGTAAGTAGGGTCAGAGAGGGGAATCTACCATTTGTGCCTCGGATGTGCCTTTTGCAGCTGTCCTTGTTGCCATCACAAATTATCACTTATGCCTGCCATGCAAGGAGGACTCTTACTAGGCTACACTATCTCTGAAAGGCAGGACAGCAGACTGCCCCTCCCAGTGTCCCACGACACTCTTGGTCAATTCTGTGCCTGTTAATAGACACTGTAAGATTACAGATGAGCACACCACCAGGTTTCTCATTTCATAAACAGAGACCTGAAAATATATGGACTTTTAAATTAATTTTAATATCAGAAAGCCAGTGTTTGTACCTGCTCTGATCCCTGCCACTTCACCCGTTCAGGTGTTCCCTTTAGCACCCATCACTCACAGCTTGACTAGATGTCTCAACTGGGGCAAGGCCTGGATGTACACAGTAAATACTGTTAACACCCTACCACACCCTAGAGAATTTGTATCCCAGAAAAATTTTTAACAGGTGAGCTCAACAAACAAACATCAGCTGTTTTAGCTACACCAGGGATATTTTTGTCAGGATAAATGACAGATGCTCAGTTACCACTGAATCTTGAAAATCTCCTGTGTAATACAACTGCTCAGGTCAAACATTTGATTATGGAACACCAGGTGAAACATATTTACCTTTCTTGGTAGGGTTTTTTTTGTGTGTGTGGTTTTTTGTTTGTTTGTTTTGGGGTTTTTATCTGCTTCCAAATGCTTTTTAAAAACATGTCTTAATGCAGTGCAGCTTTGACATTTCACTAGCTGGCACTCTGAACACACTATAAAGGCTTCAGAGATTACATTGTCCTTACAAAACTGAAAAAACTCCTTGCTTTTCCTCATCCAATATTGATAACTGGAAATTAATACATATTAAGAAGTAGGCTATTTCTTTAAGCCACTCCATCCATGTTTAAATTACCCATGCATTTTCCTTCTCTGAATTTCTTGGGAATTGTCTTTAAATATAGGGTGTGAAATGGCAAAGCACTGCTTCAACACAAGGACTAACTCCAATGATCTTAGTGTCTGCAAATGCATAGTTTCCTAACAATGACAAAAGCCTCTTCTCCCTTTACCTCCTAAACCTGACACAGTGATCTTTATACTGCCACAACTTGTGGCAATACTGTTTCTTGGCATTTATTATGCTGATCTTTACTTACCAACACAACACTTTTGACACCATTTAGTGTCAGGAATTTTTGTAGACACTGCAAACTTCCTACAAGAGATAAACAGAAATTTACTGATCAACTTAAACAACTTAAGTTGCTTTTTTAGAGAGTTGGTGGTGGGAAAATTATGTCTGCCCCTCAGAAAAACAAAAATATTTTATTTGTATATTTCTTCACAAAATGATATACCTAGAACATACACAGTGATCCCTCTTAGCACTGAGATGCTGCTCAGTTACAAGTCAGGAATGGAGAGGAATAGGAATTTCAATACTTTTAAGCATCATTTACCACTACCTCTTGCCATTTAATTATAGGTATTTATGCACATGCCTGGATAGTCTATCAGTACTTCCTTGATCATTCTTCTTTGTAATACTGTAAATCATTGCATCTTCTGCTGGAATCTCTCCTCCCTTTGAGTGACTGGATTGGCTCTTGCACATTCAGGTTGTGCTGCATTTTTCTTGAGAAGTAACATGACTGGACAAGAAAGTTTCTGAACCCTTTGCAACTTAGGTGAGGTGTCATTACAGACTTCATGTAGTCTGAAAGCTTTCCTCACATGATCCTTACAATAATTATGGTTATTAGTCCACTGCTGATACAGTGCTTAAGCCAAAGTCACCTAACCAAAGTTAGTTTGGAAGAGAGAAAAGCAGAACAGTGGTGCAGGCACAGAAAACAACAATTCAAAGCACAAATTATCTCCCTTAGGTAATTAGAATCTGGCCTTCAGGGAGAACACGCGTTTCAGACCAGTGTTGCACCATTATGTTCGCAGATAACTGAGCAAGAAATCTTTCCTGAATGCAAGAATTAAATGTTAATAGAATCAAACATAGCAGAGAATCAGGTTTTTTTGTTACCATTTCCTAACAGAAAGCCTATTATAGGAGAACCACCAGTGATTCACTATGAACTTTAAGAATCAAAGGTTTCTCTGAAAATTAGCTTAGTGTTACTACCTCCTCTTCTTGGACTGGAATGGGGACCTAAGGTTTGTCTGACAGCCAACCCTGTACTCAGTCTCTTTTATATGCACTTGTTCGTAAATGAAGCTGCAGGGGCTGTATACATGATGTGCTAGAGGCATCTGGGGACAAAAAATACCTTCTACACTGCCCTGAAAAAATGACCAACCAATGCTGTATGTCAGATCTGTATTCCAGTTCTAGTCTTCCCAGCTTTCACAATAACCCGTGAGGCCACTCCCTCTGCAGTAAGAGATGACATATCCCAATTTTTTTATCCCTCCAACAGAATGGAAAGATAGTGCTCAGAGTAACTAATGTAAGATCACCATTTCTACTTGCCTGAAATATGACAGGTACAATACTGAACCTCAATTTTCTTTTAGAATCAAGTACAACCAGGATTTACCATACTACAAAGAGTAATACCCAGAAACAAGAGATGTATAAAAATTTATTTCTCTAATAAGAGTATATTCACATCTGGATTAATGTAAATTGAGAGGTCTATCCTCTACTGCTGGTGTGAGTTATTCATGGCAATCTGTGAACAGAGTTCCACATCATTTGGTATGCCCAGAGTTTCATAAGCTTATCCTGAACTCCCAGAATTAAGATATTCTGATATATCTGACTACATGTATTTACCTGGGAAGTATTCTGTCAGGGAGTTTATGTGCTGGAATAGCAACGGGTAACTTTTGCATTTGCCTTGCATAATCAAAGAGTCCTGGTAGATTATGGGAATAAAGCTGAGAAGCTTTACCTGGAAATTAGAAAACAAAACCACACTTCAAATACGAAAACAAATGTTTACCAGCACTACCACTCAAAGATAGCACAGTAACTTACCAGATATTGATAACAAGCAATTGTTCATGACATACAACCATGTGCACCTTCGAGGAAATAGCTGATAAAGGAGAGGAGAAAAAAAAAAAAAAGAAAAGCATTCAATTCAAATTCTGAGCATATTAAATTGATCAATTAATATCTGTATAGACAGCAGGACAAAACGAATATTTACTTGCTTTTTGGAGCAGAAATGAGCTTAAGCCAAGTAATGTTTACCTGGATTCAAGAGTTAATTCAGAGTAAATCTTAGGTACACACACTATATTTAACATACACATCAACATTTAGACAATTAGCACACTTTATATTCATGTTAACAAGTACACTATAATCATCCCACAAAATGTCATTATAAAGATCAATCAATCCTTTTTCAAATTTTTTAAAACTCAAACTTTGTTCAAAAGAGAAAAGCTTAACATAAACTCCAGTAAATGAATCATGGTGAACAAACCATACACATTCCAAAGCCTGTGACAGGCCAAATCTCTCAAAAAAATTACAATTAACACTTGGAAGGGACTCCCCATCTGCATGTAATTACACATTTCACTGAAGTGATCGAGGAACACAACAAATGGTCAGGGCAAAATTGTTATTTGTCAATGTCTACAATTACTAGGAAGATGGGACTGAAACCACAAGACATCCTTTAAAAAGAAAAAAATTTTTTTTTTTTAAGATACTTTTTTCCTCCTCTTGCCTCACTTGTGGAGGTTGTTGTCACAGAAGGTCATAGGAGTGGAAAGTATCAACAGCCCAAATGAAGGATTAGACATACTCATGTCCAACATGTCCATAAATGGACACAAAAAGCAAACAGGCAGGGATCCTCTTACATCCCCAACTCAATGACTGTAGTGGAGTTTAAGGAGAATGGACAGCAGACAGTGGCCAAGCTCATGGCCACTTCCTACTGCCACTTTAGGAAACAAACAACTATTGGACTAGACAGACCACTCAGGAATATATTTTTTTTTTCTCTTAACTAAGCCCCAAAACCTCCCAAAAAACTCCAAGCAAAAACAAACAAAAAATCTATCTCACTGCTGGTTTATTAGAAATATTTGAAGAGAGATGTAAATTAATTGCAAGACACTTCTGCCATAGAGCAAGAGATTTCTCTTGAAGTTATGCTAACTCCTGCAAACATGCTATTTCTGCTTTGTCCATTAGTGAAATGGCATGTGGTGAAATATATCAAGGATACTAACTTTTCTTTTATACTGATTTGCATCAGACCTGAAGTGAAAACAATTAAGTGAAGCACAGAACTTGAAAACGCTATAAAAGCCCTGTGATCATAAATAATGATGTCCAAATGCACAGAAGGTGCACTTCTAATCCTGAAGTCTTCTCCAAAACACACTGTAAGAAAAACTTGTGGTAATAACCTACCAGCCTGACTGTGTCCAGATTTAATGTGCAAGTTTGATTGATCTTCTGTAGCTGCATAAGCATACTGCCATTTATAAGATTTGGATTTGAGGATCAGAAGAAAAAGAGCAATACTTCAGATCTGCAGGTTTATTGACGTTGTCACTGATTCCTCCTGTTCCACATGTGACTGGTTGTTTTTGCAAGCATCTTTTCTTGTCTTTTAAGTGCTTATTGAAATATTTCCCTAAAAGCTCACTATACAATGCACTACAGAACATGGTGCTTAGAGATGAAAAAAAAAGGATGTATATGAGAGCATAAGTTTCATTACAATGATTCTCCTTACCAATTTAAAAACAAAAACCCCAAAACAACAGAAAAAAAAAAAATAAGCCAACCGGTACAACAAACAAAACCTTCATTAGTCTTCTTGGCCTACAAGAATTACTGTATTAGTGGTATTTCTCAGGGTAGGTTTTACAACTCTAATGTATCAGCACAGAGGCACTTGAGCTAACTAAATTTGAACTAACTCACTCAAGCACCAGTATGGTTATGGGTTACATGGAGCTCAGTGCAAGCTGGCTAGGCCTTCTTCTCAACACAACAGACATATCTACAACGTCTGGACCCTGGAAGATGAACAAACACCAGTGCCTCCAGCTTACAGTGTGAAGGCTGTCCTTGCAAATTCCTCCATCTTGATGGCAGATGCATAGCTCCCTAAGTCAGGGAGAAGGCGGGAGAAAAAACAAGTCTCTTAGAGATTAACAAAAGAGCTGAAGAAGACACCATACAGAAAAGCCTGCAATTGGCATTTCCCCCTCCCCAGTATCCCCTCCAAAAAATTAATAATTATAAGATTCTGCAAAGACAGAGTTTTACTGGGGATTCAGTAAGCTGAGTCTCATCAGCGAAGCTGCTTTTAAGATGAAAAGAATGGAGTCTAGTGTATAAAGAAAGGATCTGTAGCTAAAACACAATGTTTGTTGCAAATATTCTATCTAGAAACTTTCATCCAAAATCCACACCACTGAACTGCAGAATGCATTACGATGAAGTTCAACACCCTAATATACATAGATCTCCTACTTACGCAGGGCTCAGCCTACAAAAAATGTAAACATGACTGAAGGATTTCCTCAATAGTAAACATTTACTGTAATTCTAGCAAAGCTAGTGCTTATGTAACTCCAGTAAAGACAAATTTTACGTGGATTACACAACATGAATCTGAGTGGCTTAAAAAAGTTACAAAGATGT
>JAOEGS010019369.1:0-13665 GCA_025447755.1 Corythornis vintsioides
GAGCACCCTGCTCTAGTTGCAGCTGTCCCTGCTCTCAGCAGGGGTTGCACTGGATCAGCTCTGGAGCTCCCTTCCAACCCAGACATTGCTGGGACTCTTAAGAGCACTTCTCACAACAGCAACACAGGCCCCTCAGCAGCATTAGAGATCTTAAACAATGGAACAAAATTCCAACAGTGGCCAATGTAAGGACTAGGAGCTCTTGTGAAGAGCTTCACTCAAAGGCTGAGCAGCATCTGCTGATGCACAGAGATGTCCTGGCAGCCCCAAGGAAAGCCATTCATGCAAGCAGCACCCTACCTGCTGAATCAAACACAGACTGGTGGGGTTGGAAAGGACCTCTGGAGCTGATGGAGTCCAACCCCCTGCCAGAGCAGGGGCACCCAGGGCAGCCCACACAGGAACAAACCCAGGTGGGGTTGGAAAGTCTCCAGAGCAGGAGACTCTACAGCCTCCCTGGGCAGCCTGGGCCAGGCTCTGGCGCCTTCACAGGGAAGAAGTTTCTCCTCCTGTTGAGGTGGAGCTCCCTGGGTTCCAGTTTGTGCCCAGTGCCCCTCATCCCATCCCAGGGCACCACTGCCAAGAACCTGGCCCCTTCTGCTTGACCCTGACCCTGCAGAGATTTGTCACCATCCATCAGCTCCCCTCTCAGGCTGCTCTTCTGCAGGCTGAACAGCCCCGGGGCTCTCACCCTTTCCTCACCAGAGAGATGTTAAAAAGGCTTCAGCAATGTCCTAGCACAAGAAATGCAGCACAGTAGTCAAGGTGCTTCTTTATACCTACCTGATTTGGAAAAAAAAAAAAAAAAAAAAGAATAAAATGAGAACAGCAAGTTCTGTTCCTTCCTTCACATGATCTTTGCCCGATCTCCCACCTGCAATTTCAATTTCTAGAGCCATTCTTTCAGTAGACATCAAACTGAGGCTGGGGGAATTCAAGATGAGCTCTGAGCCGAGAATGCTGTGGGACTGTGGTTCACAGTTCCCCGCTCAGCTTGCAAACATACTCTGGAAATAGAAGACCCTAAATAACAGATGATATGGCAAAGCAAGTGGGTGCCACATGGTGAGATACAAACCCGACAAGGAAAGGAGGCATTTTGTAAAAAGTAAATAAAAATGTAATACCAGAAATTGACTATGTTTATTTCATACCCCCATCGGATTTGGTTTCATTCCCAAATGTTGCTCTACCAATAAATCCTCCTTCCCCAGGAAGCTGCAGCAACACAAAGGATGGAGGAAACGACTCATAAACAATCTATGTGTTGACAAGAATGCAGTTTTGTAATATGTTGTTATTTATGGCCAACACTTAAGCAGATGGAAGATGCATCTGAATGAGAGTTTCATTTTGAACATGCAGGCCAGGGAGTAGTCTGTACAGAAAAGGAACACTATGGGAAAATACAAGGCACTAGAACTGAGTAACAATACTTGTTTAACATTAAATATATATATAACCAGCTTTCCTATCTGCCTTAGATTCATAAATTCTTCTCTCTGAACCAATTTCAGCTAAAACTGTTCTATCAATTTTATTGATCTAAAATAACCCAGTATTTATCCTTAGTGATGAGTCATCTCCATACTCTTTTTTCCCTTTTCTTTCAAATTTTGTATACAATACACACTTCCAATACTAATGCAAATTACAGAAGATATCAACTCTTAAAATAAACTGTATTGTAGTTCCACAAGACAATAAGACAACATTAATTGACTAAAACCACCAAGTGTAGAAGGCTTGTCTAACTGAAAATGAAATGAAGGAGCTTCACCTGAATAGAGAAGAATAAAACCCCACAGTAATTTTATTTTTATGTAGTCTTAAAAACAGTCATATCCTGAGAATAAGCTACCCCAGTGAGTGAGATTTATTTGAGATAGCAACCAGACAATCTTAGAAGATAAATTAAATTATACTTATGCCACCACACTACTTGCAATCAAAGTGTTAAATCACCTTTTTTAAAGTTTTAGGAATAAATAAGCCCTCTGTTTATTAAACAACTGCCTTGTGCACCAAATTTAGGCACAATTTCAGTGCTTTAAATAAAAAAACAAACCCAAACAAATCCCCCCCCCCCTTTTCTCCCTGCCATTCAACACAAAAGCTTTCCCAAGAGTGGGATGGAGACAGGAGTCACACACATGGAACTGTCCTGACTGTAACGCTCGTGACAGGGGCTCAGAGCTGCACAGCACATGAAATTGCAGTGAACAGAGTAGATTCAGTAGGAAAACTGAATTTTTTTAGAATGACCAGTTGGTCTTTCTTAATCTGCTAGTCACGTTGCTAAATCTCAAAGTAATTTCACAATGACGTTAAACCCCCTTGTTTTAGATATTGTAATTCTATTATAGACCAAATTTATGCCATTTCTTTGCTACTTAATATGTTCATGGGAAAACTGTGCTCAGTGTGGCACAGTTCTGCTCAAGGAGCATCACAGGAGACTGAAAATGAACAGCAGTAATGCAACAGAGCTACCCATGGAAATGACAGGCAATGGTGGCTTTGCAACCTGTCCTGCTTTTCCACTGTCTTTCCTGGCCTTTGGATGTGTCACACACCCCTCCATACTTCCAGGATTTTTAATAAAACTACCTAAGAGGACAGAGAAGATTAAAGACTTTTATTTAGAGTCACAATTTCATATGGAGCTCAGCATCATCAAGGATCCCTTGGGGTGGTATTTTGCCCTCTAAAGCACAGGATGGTGTCAGAGGCATTATTTATTTAATTGAATCAGGCAATACTAACAATGTTTCATTGTTCTGGGATAATAGCTCTCAGGTAATGATAAAATTATGCTTCAAATAATATTTGCTGAAACATAATTAGAGTTCAGAGAGGTTTACCAAGATGTTTATATGGCCAGATGCCACACTAAGCAGAATTTAGATTCTAATGACATAAAAGGCAAACTTGTCATTTCCTATCAAGGACCAGTGGCTAATCAAATTGAGAATTTATTTTTTTTTTTTAGAGGAAACATTCACATTGTCATTAGAGTTGTAATACAGTGAATTTTACATAAATAAAAACAAGTATAGCTTGCGACAGAATACCTACACTGACAGTGATGTGTTCATGCTACAAATATGTACATTTTTCAGTTATATCTTTTATCTTCTTGCTTTTGCTCTTCTAATATTTGAAGCTTTATCATCTTGTCTGAAATTATCCATTTAATCATGCTTTTTGTCTGGGATTTTTATCATGGACACGGTTGAGAACTGGCTGGAAAACAGAGCTCAAAGGGTTGTGAGCAGTGGGGCAGAGTCCAGCTGGACACCTGTAATAGTGGGTGTTCCCCAGGGGTCAGTTCTGGGTCCAACATCTTCATCAGTGCCCTGGATGAAGGCACAGAGTGACCCTCAGCATGTTCAGTAGTGTGTTTCCTACCTACCTTCCCCATATCATTTTATTATGCCATAAAATATTACAAGCAGCCATAAAAAGACCATCAGACAGGGTTATTGCAATCTTAATTCAGAGCATCTGAAAAGAGAGTTATCAACAGAAAATGGCATGTTTTCAGCTTGCATTCAAGCTAAACATCTTGGGTTTCTCAAAAGCACATGGACATCAAGTGCTGTTGCCAATTCCCTTTTAATGCTAGTTCCTACGTATTCAGCTCAGAGGAGATTTTGCTATTTTTAGAGATGTGAGCAGCCTATTCACCAATCTGATTTGATTAGAAATAAAGCTGCAATCAATACTCTTCTCCTAGCCTGCCTGCCTCCCTCTCCTTTGAACTTTCTAAATAGATTCATTTTCTTTCCCTCTCCAGTTTCTATTCAGACAGCCTAAAAGGATTCACTTCAGCCTACGGTTGGCTTTGGCGTCAAAGATTTATAAACATCTTCCCAGATTCAGTCATAGAAACAGCACAGGAAAGAAAAAAAAGAACAAAGCTGAGCTCAGTGGGAAAGGAAGCAGACAAGAGTCCTGCTGTCCTTGGAGTCAGAGCACAGTCCCTGGCACTGCACCGAGCCAGAGCTTGGTACCTGGGCAGGGAGCTCTGCCTACACAGACTAGTCACAGCCTAACATTGAACACAAGAGACCTCACACCTTTGGAAGGGGGAAAGCAAAACAAAACCCAAAACACAGGACTCATTTGAAAAGATCAAGGCATAAGGAAATTGTCTTGATAGTTTTTTCCCCACCTCTCTCATTTGGTAATTACTCTCCTTAGAGTAATTTAACCTGCATAAACTATCATTTATAAAGAAGATATTTAGTGGTCTCAGCAGGCAGATGAAGATCTATATCCACAACTCAACCCTCCAAAACATGCCTCCTGTGAGATCAGCCAAATGATGCTACCTAATTACAGCTTCCACACACCCTGAGCTCTTCCATGTTCCAAAAAGATCATCATTTTCCACATACTTCCCCTAAATAAACAGGCTGACAAATGCTCTCACTTTCTGCAGCCAGTGACTTGACAAGTTTGAGAACGACCTAAATTGTGCCATAGCTCTTTTCACCTTTCAACAGTTCCTCAAGCAGATCCCATTCTCCCTTTCAGCTGCTGCTCTGTTCATCCATGAGGTCTGTCACGAGTCAACTTCAATCCATGATTTCTAAGGAATGTTTTTACCTCTTCCCTCACTGAAAAATCCACAACATATGTCCCAAGTTTCACAACTATGGTCAAGGCCAAGAATTAAGGAGCCATATGGGCAGTGGTTACCTCAGATTTCAAAGTGCCTTCCCAGAACAGTTTGTTGGCTGCTGTGTCAAGAAGCTTTCCCTGATATAACTTGGAATCCAAAGAAACAGAGAGTTGTCCAAGAAATTATAGTGCAAACTGCAAACTTCCATTGAATAAATACAAGGAGCTCTGCTTTTCCCTCCTCAACTGAAAGAGCAAAGGGCCAAGTCACTTATTTAATTGATCTGCTGTCCAAGCTCCCTAAGTTTTTACTTATGATTCTGCTACTAACCAGGCAACACTGTCATTTTAATTTTAGGGAATAAACTGCCAATGTTAATTATTTATCCCATTTCCTTGGGTTTTATTATCTTTCTTGCTCATTTACTGCTTTAGCAGGAGCATTATAAAAATAAAGGGCAATGCAAAAATAAATACACCAGATGTTATGTTCCTCTTTGCAATTTAACAATGTTTAGACAATATTTATACAGCCTAATAGCAAAAGTAACAGTAAAAATTACTGAAAAAAACCTGTTAGGGCTGTGTGCCAGCTGACAGCCAAAGATTCACCAAAATAAAAGCAGCTATATGTTTAAATATTTTCAGTTCTGCTTAGACACAGACACAAACACCACTATTGTGTAGTATATCCATGTAACAACTCTTCAGCACATTTAGAAGTCTAAAATAGACTAGGAAAATGAACTATTTATCCTTTATTTGGCTTTTTGACTGAAAAGCTGTTTGTTGTGTGCCAAAGGTGATGTTTAATTGCTTGTATTGACTTCACAATGCCATGAAGGTTCATGCTAAATGCTCTTGTTTAGTATGCAGAGCTGGGATTAGTAGAATATACATAATATTTTTTACATGGCATTATAAATATATACCATTTTAACACTGCTTTTCAAGTTCTCTAGTTGTTATATATAGCGCCAACCAGAGAAAATTTGCTTCAAGTCTAGAATGCTGAGACCCAACCACATCTTGTTATCCTGCCATCAGATGAAATCCCACAGTGCAACTCAAAGAAAACAAAGGATTCAGGAGCTGTCCTAACAAACTGGTTGTGAAACCAGAATGTACATCAAAATCACTACCTGCAGACTGGCAGCCAGCTTCCCTGGTTTATCATGGCCAAAATACTTAATTTTAGAGTGGTATTTTCAGTGTGGGGGTGTTACAACCCCACCATCACCTGCTGAAGGGTTCTCATTCTCACAATGTAGAAGTCAGAGCTGGTAGTTCCAGACACCTGCCAGAATGACTGGAGCTGTACTTCTGACCTGCAAAAAGGCAAATCCTAGAAAAAAAACTCCACCAGTTGCCCCAGTGACAAACTGGATCTCAAAGCCTGCATTAAGGCAAGTCATGCCAGATGGATTTGCCTTTCCCCTCCCTGCACGGCACACACACGGGTGGGCAACAGGAGCCAGAGGTGAAAAGAACAAAAACTGATCACCACACTCTTCTTTCAAACCAATTATTAGTTCTAAATATTCAATTATTATCTATTTCGTTCCCTTCTGATCAGCACTGCCTCCTGAACCTGCTCAGCATGTCTATAACATGATTTTGTGATCACTCAGAAGATCCTTTGGTTGTTGACTCCCTTTAAGAAACAAAAGTGTGTCTCTGGCAGCCACAGACACTGGATCTGTGTGTATATTAAGTTGCCACGTGGCTCCTGCAGCCACCTCAGGTGAAATTTCATCCTCAAGTCTGATACCACAGGCATCTGACACCTTCTGCTACCTGCAAATCATAACCTAGTCTCTTCAGTCTTCACTTCACCTCATTCCTGGCATGGCTGGCATCCACAAGGGATGATGGAAGGCCCTTTGGCAGATGGAAGCTGAAGCAGTCACTATTTTGGGGGAAGCAGGAAGGCCTGGAATTAGTTCTAAGTGTTGAGCTCAAAGAGGACACTCTTGATCTGCTCCTTCCTGGAGGATGAGAATACAAGGATTTTCCTTCAAATCTCAGCTTACTGGTTAAGCACAAGTTCAGCAATTCTGATTTTTGTTTTTTTTAGAAGCACATGTAGAACTTAGTTTTTCAAGGTGAAGTTTCTCACAGAAGTCTTGATTACTTGGGTCTTTGGGAGTGTTTAGTGTGAGGATGAAGAGGCTGAGGGGAGCCCTCATCACTCTAAACTCCCTGAAAGGCCATTGCAGAGAGGCTGGTGCTGGGCTCTGCTCACAGGGCATTGGTGACAGAAGCAGAGGGGATGGATTCAGCTGCTCCAGGGGAGGGGCAGACTGGGCAGGAATGAAAAATTATCCCTGAAAGAGTCACCAGAGCTTGGCACAGGCTGCGCAGGGAGGGGGTTGAGTCCCCAGCCCTGGGGGTGTTTAAGGGTCATTTGGATGTGGGTTTGAGTATAGATACTATTATGTAACTTCACAAGGAAAGCAATGGCAGCTTTAGGAGTCTAACAGTAAGTTAAGAGCAGTGATATGATGCAGCTGAAGAAGTAAGACCCATGTGAAGCAGAAAAAGCAGCTCTTTAAGCCAGGTAACACTGACACTCAGCCATGCCCATCAGCCTGCCAGTGCCTGGAAAACACCTTTTCCTCTCCAGTCTCCTGTGTATGTGCCTTGACACAAGGACACACAAAAAAATATGAAAACTAAAATCCAAACAAAATACTGTAAGTTTTAATGCTGTTAGCCTCAGGTGTAGGCTATGGATGATAATACCTCAACTGACACTTGCCTGACAAGCAAAAAAACCCATCTGCTTGAATACCTACCATTGCTCTGTAGACATTGCACAGGGGGGTGAGGAGATAACTGCAACTGCACTATAAAATACAATTCCAGTGGGGTCTTTTTTTAGCTAAGCTTTTCTTTTTCTTTAAGCTTACAGCAGTTAACAGACTAAATTCAAGCTCTGTGGTACCTGTATAATGAAAAGAATTGACAACATCATCTTGTCTCTCCTTTTTGTCACTCAAATAACAAAGACTGGAAGGATGGCAAGTAATACTGCAAAAGCAGCTTGAGCTGATTGAAACAGAGCTGTGATTCCAAACAACCTGCAAGGGAATGACTGCAGGTACTCTCAAGACTGTACTAAGGCAAATGTCACCATTTCAAGTGAGCTGCACTTAGCCAGTCATTTCCTGAATTCTTTTTCCTGTTATTTCACAGGCTTTAAAATCTGTTTTCCTGAACAGTATCTCCAGAGATTTCTTTACATGACTTCAGAAGCCCACTAACAAGGGCAGTGATATCACAATCTGTTGCCAGGGGGATCAATCCAGATGCAAAAGGTATCATGACTTCACTGCAGGAACCAGCAGGGAAGACAGAAAGCACCACAGTTGACCTGTCTAGTCATAGGTGCCTTCAGCAACAGGCAAAGAACCTGTAGCCTTGTCAGTTCAGGCTGTTAAGGAACTAAGAGCTGGGTTCTAGGCTCAGCTTAGCATGTGTTCAAAATCCCAGCTTCAAGGAGGACACCCCAGTTCAGCAGCAGCAATTCCATGGAACACATCAAGTCATTTTTATTCTGTTCTTCTCAAACTGTATTTTGGGCTGTTCTCTTCAGCAGGGTGTGAGCCACACATCTCCCCTATCAAAAGAGCAGTTGTGCTGTAATGGTCCCCACGACCTGAACCCAGCTTTCCAAACACCACATCCATCACTCTGGAATATTGACAGGAACAACTTGAAGAATGCTGCTGTATGTGAGCCAAGAGTGCTTCAAGTGCAGGCAGAACCTGATTTCCATACACTGTGCTCATCTCAGCCACAAAAGCATAACAAGTGATGCCATTTAAATCAGGAGCTGGCTTGTGGACCTAAATAATTCAGCATTGAAGAGAGGTGACTGAACTCTAGCTTGATAACAAGTCACACAAAGCTGTCACTATTAAGGTGCCCCTGTGTGGAATTCCCCACTTCAGAATCCCAGGCTGTTCATTAGAAGTGTTATGCTTGAACACTTCACATTCTTTTTAAACCATACTGTTTTTACTTGTTTTCTACTAAATATACTAATTCAAGAGATTTCCATCAACTAGTCAGAGGACAAGTACCACCTGCACAAAATAGCTGACACCCTTTGGAACATTTTCTTGGACAATCCTGCTCTATAGGTCAGGTATTAGAAAAGCTAATAGGAAAAAAAAAATCTGTATCAAACTTAAATATTCGTTTTTCAGATTATGAATCTTTCATAGACACCTAAAGTTTAGCAAACAAAACTGAACCAGAGCTAAAAACATATCTGCAATATACAGGCAAGATGTAATATTTTAATGATAAAATTTAAAGGTTAAAGGTGTCACACTTGGTAAGATAATACACACAACAATCCCTCCCCAAAAAAGCACCATTTGTTAATTTTTCATGAAGGTCATGATTGTCTTGCTTCAGTACTGGTGAAGGTGAAATATTCACATCATGCCCAAGATTGCAGCATCCTGAAAACCCCCAGGGCTCCGTCAAGACCCCCAGATGCAGAGATTCAGGAGCAGCAACCAGAGCTGCTTCAGTCAGGCCCATTCTTCCACACAGCTAAGCAGTGCAGAAAGGCATTTCAGGTATTTAACTTCAATTGCTTCTTGTGTTTGCAAGCATGGATGAATTCAGATTCCCAAAAAAAATTCTCAGGAACATCCCTCTACTGTGCACCTGAAGGCAGTGAAACACTGTCAAATAGAATTAACTGTGCCTACTGAAAGAAAGCAAACAAATAAACCACAAAACAAAACCCCCTAGACAGCAATGAACAGGCAGACAGCTGTGCTCTTGGTCTGAGAATTCAACATGGGAGATTGACAATCATTTTCCATTTATTCCCTGCCACATGAAGAGTATGCACAAAGTCATTTAACACTAGTCTTCCATCAAACTTAAATTAACTCATGGAATGTAGATTAAGAAATAAAAAGACCAACAACTGTTTAAAACTAAAAAATGAAGATTTCCGTTTCCAATAATAAATGCAACAATGGGTTTGGAACCAGCCCCTCCTAAAATTTCAGGGACACATATCAACATATTCCCATGGCACTGGTTCTCAATGAGGAAAGCAACACTGTGTTAGGAAAAATGCAGATGAAAAAGGATGAAAAGAACTGAGCACATCAACTGTGGCAAGAAGCACTTGGAGCATCACAGCAAATGGGTCTGCTGTCAGTATTTGCTCCTTCACTTGGCACTTTTTGCCTGCCCAACACATGCCACCTCATGATGAGTCCTCTACTTTCCTTCACACTGCTCTCTCTGGCCATCTATTTACTGCTAAGAGCACAGGAGTTGTCTGCAAACTTGCCTTCCCAATGCTCCTGACGAGTACTCTTGGCAGGGCTGTTTTCTTTCTCCACTCCAGTGTGCCACATGGACAGTAAGAGCACCTTCACCCCAGTGTTCAGGGCAGATCATGAGAGCTCTCAGTATTCCCACATTTGGGTCAATTCCTCACTATCCTGCTGAGATGAGAGCTGAATTACAGCAAAAAGCTGGTTTTTGTGGGAAAACTCCATGGCACAGACCCAGACACTCTCAGAGGGCACAGGTTACACCCCAGCAGTGCCTGAACAAGCACCATCAGAAAACCTGATCCCAACACATTGCAGAGAGAGCACAGATGATTTGTTTCCACAAAGAACAAACTCTCCTGGAGGGCTGGTTCTGTACAAATGGATGGTCAACCCAAAGGGAGCAGACTGTTCAGAGCCAGCAGGGAGGCTTCTGAAGTTACTGAAGAAGCTAAATAGTTCAGGTTCACCCATCACCAAATGGATTGGATTTTTAGCTAAGCAGTTGAACATAACAATGGCATTTGAACTGAAAAGCAAGGGTGTTTATACTCCCATGTGTGGAACAGCACTTGAGATAAGGGACCTGATGCTGCTCTACCATCAAAAAAAAAGGTAAATAAATTCAGTTCAAGATCCAGAATGCAAAATTACCCACTGCCTAGTGGAGATTAGAGCCTCAGCTCAGTCTGAACAGCAGTATGGAACAACTGCTGCATGTCCTTTGGACACATTTGAAGTGATGAAGAAGTGGCAGGGTCAGTCTGATGGACAGTCCAGAAGAATTAGGAAAACAATGAAATGTGGTATCTTATGGACCTAGAGCAACAGCACCAACCACCTCACTCTAATACTCTGAGGTTCTGTCTCTAACTTTCCCTACAACAACAGCTATCTGGTAGGGACACATGGAAACTATCTTCACTAGATATCTGAGCTCATTCCCTTTGAAGCCTCTAGACTCCTGTCAAATTTTTAGGCAGAATGTATTCACTTCAGACCCGAATGATGCAAAAGCCTCAGGAAACATGTAAAATCATTTCCAAGACAGAAACAAAGGACTTAGAGGAAATCCTTGGCTCCTAACATTGAAATTACATTAATAAACTTATCGGGCTTCCTTTCCAGAGAAGTCAGGCATTTTTCCTGCTACTCAAGTCTGGAAATAATTTCAGAACATGAAGATAACATTTTTATTCATGGGAAGAATCATTTACTACCTTGAATTGCAGTTAGCTCTTTCTACACCCAACTTGATTTTATCTGCTTGCTCCTTCTCATGGGTGCAGAGGTGCAGGATGACAGACATTACATGAAAACTGATTTCACATCACTGAAGTTATATGTAATATATTATAATATTCCTCTCTCTTTTCCAAAGAGGTCCTACACTTACTATTCTCCCACAGGAGGTTAGTCCTGTTAACTCCTTGTCTTCATGCTGGAGAGAAAACTGCAAAATCCATGTTTTCTTTTCACCTTGAGTGCAAGTATCTCTCATTTCTACACATTCATTCTCATTTGCCATCTTACCTCAACTCTTCAACACCAGCCTCTTGCCAAAACAAACTAACCATTTAAATTCTGTGCACATCAATAGTTAATCTAGTTCCCAGTTTACCTTCACTGGGGAATTTACTGATCTCTTTTTATTTACATTGCAGAACACACTGTTTCTAGTTCTAAAGGGATTACAAAATAAAATACTTCAGAAACAAGTATTGAATCACCTAATAAACAATTTAAAGGTATCTAAGAGAGATGCAGCCTAATGAGAAAGGAGCTTAGAATCTATTAGTCCAAAATTAAATGGATGCAGAGGGAAGAGAAGGGTTAGTCTAGGAAGTCATGGGAAATAAGCATGCTTCAGACTGGGAAAAACATGCCTGAAAAGTCAGAAAAAACAATGCATCAGTTTCATTGAGGCTTTGGGCAGGATGCAGAGCTGTAACATGAGGAATCTTTTAGGGCTCTTTAGAGGATTTCTGGATTTTCTTTAATGCTGACAGAGCAGCACTCATTTTTTTTTGTTACTAAATCTTAGTACAGCCACCAGTTAACCACCATTCCATTTATAAGGATTCTGGCTAAAATCAGGGTGCCACATGAGAGTAAATGCACTTCAGGCAATGAAATACCAGCATTTTAAATAATAATTAATACCTGTTGCTATAGTAATTCATACTAGCCATTCAATCCCAAGGGAGGGTGTCCTGAGCCAACAGCCATAGATTTTTCTTGGGGCAGTTTGCAGATGAACCATGATGATCAGTGACTTTAGCCATAATGAAGTTGAGAAACCATTTCTAGACAAGATTTTCCAGAGGTGAAAAACTGCAGGAGCTGGTAGAAAACGTAGTGCTCAGATTAAATAAACAAATATCTGAGTCACATTCCATGCATTTCACATGCTGTCATTTTCCATTTTGCAAAGGAGCTGCTGAATTGAGGACACTTTGTCCCTTTGTTGAACATGACTGTCCCCTAAATCTTACTGCTGTGGGGAAGATGATGACAACAGAGAGACTTGTGTGTCCCAGGAGGAAAAGACCTTCCAGAGAATGATGCAATTTTACCCAAGTCTTGGAGGTGAATCTTCCCAGGATGTTCATCACAGCACTGGGTAATACCAGGCACTATCCTCAAAAGCTTCTATAAATTCAGCAAAGATTATTTACTACAGGAAAGAGACATTGCTTCATGTGCTGGCTGGTGAAACACACAGAACCTTATATAGAAAATTCAGAAGCACTGTATTTAAACTGAATTTTAAAGACATTTCTATTTCTGTACCATTAAAACACACTAATATAACCACTAAGACATGAGACTGTTCCAAATCATCTTGGAATGAGAATTTCTTCCCATTCCCAATTCACTAGTCCTATTAAAATGTCTTTATCAGTCCATCAGCCTGCTAATCACCAATCCAGCAACATCATAAGCAGCATAGAAACATACAGTGATAAATTTTAAGTATTCAGACTCAGCTGTTAAAACTCTGTCTCACTAAAGCATGAAGAGTTCACACACCTAAAATTAGCAAGTTACACCAGATGTAACCAGAGATAAAAACTTCTTCTTAAAAATAGAAATTAAGAACTCTATTGAAGTATGCAAAGGATATTAATAAAGTGAATTTTACTCTGTGACATTTTAAACTGACCTTACGACAGTCTACAAGTTAAGGGTAGCCCTTTATTTCCTAAAATCAGACAAAAATGTTTAAAAACACCCCACAGCAAAACACAAACCCAAAAAACAAACTTTCTCCACTTTAAAAAACACAAATTCTAACCCAAGTCTTCCCTTAAGCATTCAGTTTCCAAATGAACACCCTCAGTAATAAGTTAATATAAGTTAATATAGGTTAATTCAATCAACATCTGGAATAATGGTCAAAGGCAGAACAACCTTTGCTTCCCAATTTCAGGAAGCCAAAGCAGCAAGAGAAGTTGTGTCTGCTGGAAGAATTGCCAGTGCCTGGGCATAAAGTTGTCTCAGATCACCAACATTTAAGTGGTGTTGAAAAGCTACCACACAGATGTGAAGACTCTCTGCATGTGCTCCAACACTACACAGCTTGATGCCCTAGTCTTCCAACAGGAGATCCCTGCTCCTTTGGATTTAACTGGCAGAACCTGCCAGGAAGATTAAGGTAGACTGAGGTTCAGCAGACACATAAGGAATATGTGGAAGGATATTTATTTATGTATTTATT
>JAOEGS010019370.1:0-10606 GCA_025447755.1 Corythornis vintsioides
CCCTGTCCACCAGGACCCCCAGGGCTCTTTCTCCAGAGCTGCTCTCTAATACATCAGCCCCCAGCCTGTACTGATACTAGGGAACCAAAAATGCTGTTAAGTACCCACCTTTGGTACTAGAGAGCTCAGCAAACTGGAATAGCCCAAGAACTTCCAGGCAGTGGATACACTGACAGATCCCATCTCTAGTCTCACTTAACCGTTGTGCAAGCCATGGTTAAACTGCTGCTTCCACTGAACCCTGTACTGCCCCTGACGTGGGTGTTGCCACCCTCTTTTCTTTTAGGAGCTGCTTGTTCTAGTGTGTTTCTTGTGTCAAACACTGAGTCAAATGAATGAACTCATTTGGTTCAAAGCTAACTTAGAAAGATTTCTTATTAACTGGGTCAGTTCCTTAATTTGTCTGACTGTGTAGCCACCTTTTACTGATGTAAAGGAAGTAAAAATAAGAAGTTGGGATGAAGAAAGAAGTGGGATTCTAGGATCTTATTCCAAAATCTTTTTTGTGTTTGCTATTATTGCATTGTTTGGATGAACCTAACCTGTGGGCTGGGGAAGACACCAAAAGAGAAGCATAGTCTCTGGTAACTGTTGGGACCTTGATTTGATTTTCTAGTGCTGGCCTACATATTAGTTTTTCAGAACTAAAAGTTACTTAAATACAGTTAACATAAGAATGCAGATGACAGAAAAGCTTTTTGTTGCTGATTAATGTAATTCTGGTCAATAAAACAGGTATTTTTCCTTATCCTTTTCCTTTCTCTTGTCTTGGCTTGAATTCTCAGAGCCATCAATGTAAAAAGAAAAAGTGCTAGCAAATAATAGCTGCCAACCCCCAGCTCTACACCCTTACAAAGGCAATTTCAAAACTCAAAATATGGAGTGAATTACTAGCAGTTGAAGAGTGATTATAGTCATATTAGAGAACATCTAATGAAGTCCACTTGGCTTCAGATTCATCAAAAATAGAGATACCTTTATCAGAATTAAATAATAATACACTAATAGAGATAACAGAATCAATTACTTCTATGTGGATGCTTACATGAGAGTTGGTCTCTGATCAATGGAGAATTTATCAGTAGTGTTGGTGGAGAGCAGAAAGCTACTCATCAGTTATTAATTTTTTCAAATCTAGGTATGGATTAAAGGGTAAGCCAAATGTTTCTTTAGATTCTGTTGACTGATGTTCATTATATATAGTGGTGGCTTACATATCTAGTTCATTTGTATATACTCATTTTAGCTACCATAATCTGCAAATTAAATTTTTTATCCCTAAAGATAGAGATTAAAGCTGCCTAAACTACTATTGTGCCATCTAATATTGGGAATACTTTATTCTCCTGTGTAAATGCTTTTACTTAAAAAAGCTTCCAAGTCAACACCACAATTTCTCCACGATAAAATATTCTGTTGCCTGCCACTCTGGTATAGAGATTTTACAACTTAGAGCTCAGAGGATTTTGACTCAATGTAAACCTTTTGGCATTGTTGAGTGTCCATAATCGTATGTGTATCCATGGCAACTACAGGAGAGAAAGTAAGGCTGCTTAATCCTTCTTAAGTAATACAATGTTATGTTTTTCTTGGTAGACAAAGAGATGCTAGCTAGTCATAAGCATATTAAACAGCTTGTGAATATCAAAGTTACACATACACTCCTTACCAACAAAATGGAAATTGTTTTACTACAATTGTCATGTATGATAAGACTTCAGAAATGTAAATACAAAATTTATGGAGCTTCTGTTTTGAATAAAGGTGGGCAAACTACAGATCAATCATTTTAGTGAAATCTTCTCTTAATCTTACAGTTTAAATAGAACAGTAATAAAATGATAATAATGCTAATCTTGTTCTTTACCAGAAAAAAAAAAAAAAAAGGATAAATTAATCTCAGACTAATCCAAATGGAATTTACAACTTTTAAATGTGTTATATTCCTGTGTGATAGCCTAAACTTATCTATATACATGTTTCTGTATAGTGTAAATGATCCAAGAATCAACATGATAATAACTGTTCTGATATATTTTTAAGTAGGACTTTCTTCCTTGTTTTCTTGTTTTCTTAAATATTTTTGCTTAGCAAAAAAACAGAATAATTTAGACATAGTTCCTACCATTATTTAAACCCCAAAAATATCTGGACACCATTTTTGTTTTATACTTTCCAGCTTTCATCCTGTGAATCTTGCTAAAATTTGCAGGAACTGTAAGAGTATTTTCTTATTGACAAGAAACAGCCAACTTGCACACATACTACAAGTAAAATGAAACAACAGGGCACAATTTGACAATGATAATTAAGTAAAACAACCTTTGTATGCCCTCTTCCTCTAGCATTCAGGGTCTATAAAGATATGTATGTAGACAGAAAATAGGTGTGACTGTAGAGATAGAAACTGGAAAAAAGTTATTTTTCTGTAAAAGAGAAGGAAAAAAAATCCAGTATTATATGCAAGCAAGATGGTTCCTAAATGGAAGAACACTTTTTTTTTTTCTAGTATTCTGTGAGTTTTCATCTGCTTTATAGTGGGACATAGAAACTGAAGAAGGAATGCAAGCATAGGTTCTGATCCCGCAGAAATTTTTTCCTCCAACTGCTGTCCCACGGAAATTTGGCAACTGTTGCTTCCCAGCCATGAAAGTAATTCATTGAGTGGTCTTTTTTTCTTCCCATCTATGAGATATGTTTGATGTTTTGATGTCCTTAACAATAGGACAGAGTCTGTCAGAGACTTATGCTTAGAAGTTTCTATTTAAAGAAATAAAACAGGGAGTCCTTTGGTTAGTATTTTCTGACAACATCCCTGAGTATGTTTTTCTCTGTTTTCACCCTCTTTCAGCCATGGGTGTATGGGACTGGAGAGAGAAGATCATTTAGAAAAATTACAGGCACTGTATTTTCTCCAACAATTTAATTATGAATGCAACAAAGACAATAATGAAGTTGTAGGTCCTGAAGATTTGAATCCTGAGAAATCTGTCATGGTAGAACTCTCAGTGTAAACTAGGAAAGGTTCAGTCTAGGAATGGAAGAAATGGAAGAAGAAAACCTCCATTCGGGACCAGGATCAGAGAACAGGATTAAGGACTATAACCCAGTTTCCCTGTAAGTATCTGCAGTCTTAAAGGATTTATCTTTGTTTTTTTAAACTAAAATGCTTCAAAGTATTTCATTGGCACATTGGCAATGTAGGAAAAGATCTAGAGACTCAGTTCTCTTCCATTAAGTGCATATCTGATGTTGAAGAGTGTCATAACTTCAAGGACTTCAAGTCATAGATCTCTAGAAGAACAGATTACACAGAACTGTAGAACTCAATTTTGTACTCAACATCCAAGCTGAGTAAAAAACTCAATTTTTTTACTCAACTTGGATGTTGAGTACAAAACGTTCTGCACTCCTAAGAGAAGAATCAATGAAAACTGGTGATTTTTGATATTTGTCTACTCTGCACTTTAAAACCTCAAATGACTTCCGAAGTTAATGATTTCCAATGTTTCAGTTTCTTTTATAATTTAGTAAGTTTTTCTTATGCTAGCTGTGCCAAATTACGCAGCCTGCATGCCTTGCCTGTTCCTGGATGCATTCATAACATGCAGTCATGGAACCAGAACGAACTAGTCTGATGATGTGCCTTCTGGCAGTCATTTTTCTTCGAAAGGAAAAGGCTAGTCTGATATATTAAACACTTCTGTGCTGGATCTGGAGCTAATGGCTTTGTTCTGATTTTAAGCATTGTCCTGGAAGTGCCACTGTATGTTTTGAGATATGAAGTTAGAGGGTTTAGTTATTATGATGATAAACAACAAAACCTACTGAAGTTTAAAGCTGCTACTACTCAGTAACAAAAAGCCTTCAGTAACTTGACAGTGCTCTGAGCAATATACTTTAAAACTTTTAGGACCTTTGTATATTTCTTCTAGAGGGCTGTATGGGCTGGAAAGACCACTCACTTCTGATCTAAGTAGACTCAATTCTCTAAGGGACCTGCAGATCTGGAATTCTGTAAACAGAAGGGAGTGAGCTGGATGCAATTCAAATATCATCCTTCAACAAACACTCAACTAACTGGTATTTAAAAGTGTCTGTGAAGTCTCTTTGCTCTTTTTCTTAATGGAGTTTGGCTTCTGGGACAGAGATAAATTATGGAAAACATTGGATGGAGGAAGGAGACTTGGAAATAAAAGGCATGCCCATGATGGTTTAACCTGCTACAGAATCCCCATAATCTATCCAGATTTACAGGAATTATAGCTAAGGGTGCTGAATCCATCGATGTTGAAACTTGCAAGAGATTCCATTTTGCCAGGAGAATAATCAATGGAAATTCCAGTCAGACATCCCAGTTTATTAATCTCTTGGCTTTTCTTGTTGATTTACCATGGGGTGGGCAACAGAAGGAAAGGTTAAGTTTCCAGTTAAAGTGCCACAAGCTCAAAGTGTCTATTTGGTAACCTCCTCCTGGTGGACAACAGCTTGTCACTTAAGCTATATACCTATGAGTTTCATCTGAAAAATAACTGTTAGCTTGCTTTTTTTCCCATATGCTGTATCATCATATTAGTGATCTGTGGAAGTACTTTAGTGACATTCCTGACAATTTCAAAAGCACTCTGATAGACATTCTTCATGGTTCACTGTAAACCTTTGAACTTAACTTTCTTTGCTGATCAGCCATAATAACATTTGTTAACCTTGTAGACATGGCACAAAGCCCTTGTTTTCTCCTACTTAGAAGATGATAGGCAAAGCAATTAAAATTAAATATTAAACATTATTTCTTAATCGGGTCACTCTATTATGAGTAATTTTTCATTGACAATTTAAATAATTTTAGTGATGTAAGTATATGTACTGCGCTACAGAGGATGTATGATTTAACTGTAATAATAAGATTTTTATGAGGGATTTTTACTCTGAAGACAGCTAAGAAAAACCTCAAAGATTCCCAAACCCATCCTTTCTAAAGAAACCACAATGTTACAGAACCCTTTCATCATCCAGTATACAGTACTGTAGAACACAAAAATATACACGGTACTACTTTAAATAAATTCATATTTGCAGGAGGCACAGTCTGTGTGAGTATGTGCAATTATGAAATGTAACTTTTTTTTCCACTTGACTTTTTTAGCTGCCTCACCCCTTTTATTTGAACACATACATATGGTGTGTGAGAGTGAGCAAGCTCTCTGTAAATGTTTGGAAGGAGCATCTGTCAGACAATAAAACTTGCAAGAAAACATGCTTCTCATTTAAAGTGTATTCACTAGAACCATTTCAGTGCTGGATTCAGTTCATTTGGATAGCTTGGAGGCATTAATAAGAGCAGAGAACTGTAATGGCACCAGAAAATTTGAACTGTTATTAAGAATTCAAGGTATTTTTTTAAAGCATTTTGTCTATTTGGCATCAGAGTGCTCTGATAGGAACCTGAACCAGTTGTCAGACAGGAAACATCTGAGAGTCCATCCAAAAAGATTGCAAACAAGAAGATGTCATGCTTTTTGTAAACCTGGAAAGTCTAAAGAGTACAATAATTGTTGGACCAAAGGGACCCTCTTCAGGCATAAATAGCAAGACTCCTACTGTCTTCTCTTGCAGACCAACTCAGCTGCCAGCAAAAGCAGGTGCTCTCCCCCTACCAGTGCTCCAGAGGAAATATTTAGTGAGTATTCACAGCTCTTTTTACAAATTAATATATTATTAGTTTTTAGTTACATTTGTATAGTTTTCTCAAAGGACAAAAGCATGTAAAAATAAGTTTTTTAAGCTCTTATTTTAAACAATTGCTGCAGTTCAACAGTCTGATGCAATTACCATATTAATTTAAAAGCAAAATTTGCACAACTTATGACAGTATATTTTATAAAATACTGGGTTTTTTTAACAACTGTGTAGCTTAAGCAATCTGAAGCAATTACAATGTATTTTTAATGCACAAGTTATGACAGCAAAGTAATTTATATAAATATTAAATGTATTTGACTTTAAATGTTATGCCATAAAACAGCCTTTGTAGAACACAAATTTAAAATAAATCGTGTCTTTTGGCAAAGCAACCTGCAATTTAATCTTTAAAAGAATAAATACACCACTAATGTTTTCCACAGAAACAGTTGCTACTCTAATTAATTCAAGATGTGACTCTAATAAGATTTCAGAAGAAAATCAGAAACAGATTTTTCTCAGAGGCACTGCTATGGACAAAGTTAAGATATTTTTATTTTCATTAGAAACACTTGTTCCAGGTAGAGTTACAGATTTGTAGAATATAGCATGGAAATATCAAATCTGAAAACATTATAATAATGTTGTTAGAAGCATAACAATTTTTAGTATTTCAGATAGACACTTTCTTTTTGGTTATAACTTACAGTATGTTCCATTTTATTAGGTAGCTGTTATTCAATTTTGATTTTAGAGTGACTAAAATGGCTTTTTTTTTTTCCTTTTTTTTTTTTTTTCCTTTTTGTGTGGAAGGGAATGGAAAACCTGATGTTTGCCTACTGCTCCTGTAAAGTTATCTGGACCTTACTTGTGACTGTACTAGGCTGTGCCAGCAGCTTGCCTGTGGGAGATGATTCTATTTGCAGAGCAGAGGAACTGGCAAAGTACAGCATCATCTTCACAGGGAAATGGAGCCAGACTGCTTTCCCTAAGCAGTACCCACTTTACAGGCCCCCAGCACAGTGGTCATCAGTGCTAGGTAAGTGATGTATAGTTTTAAGAATAAAGGTCTCTTGACCTCTGTGAGCTTTTCTCATAGTAGTCAATTTAAATATAATTACTGAAAAAAGGAAAAAAAAAATAATAATCCAAAGTTCTTAAGAATTAAATGCAGAAATTGAAGTATCCACAATGTTTTCAAAAATCTACAACTGTTTTCAATTGACTTCTGTTTTCAATTGTCTGCAGCTGAAATAAGCAGTGATAAGCTGAATGTTTTAGTGTTCACTCATTTTTATACATTTTTTTTTAACCTCAGAAATAAAACAGAAATTGAAGAAATAGGGGCAATTTAAACTAGACTTTTATGTCATGCCATGTATTCACTCAAATAGGTGTTACTCATAGTTCTGACTACAGCATGTGGAAAAAAAATGAATATGCCAGCAATGGTGTACGTGATTTTGCTGAAAAGGGTGAAGCATGGGTATTAATGAAAGAAATAGAAGAAGCTGGAGAGAAAATTCAGAGTGTGCATGGAATCTTCTCTGCTCCTGCCATTTCCAGTGGTACAGGACAAACCTCCACTGAATTAGAAGTGCATTCAAGACATCCCTTAGTAAGTAAATGTACACATTAATTTTGAACGTTTATTTTATGTCTCTAGCACTCAAAATTAAGTATTTTTCATACTTGTAGGAACAGCACAATGCAGATTTACTAAAAACCATGTCACATTCCAAGGAGCACTGCACAGCTTCTATAAATTAGAAGAGCATAAAGACATTTCTTTCAAGTATTCTAAGTTAAAATTACAATTTAGAAATAAAATTTAAAAAAAATAAGTGTGACTGGAGCATTTAACAATAAATTGTGCAATCCTGATGGATCACTTTGTTTTATTAGGTTTCATTTGTTGTACGAATTGTTCCCAGCCCTGACTGGTTTGTGGGTATTGACAGCCTAAATCTCTGTGAAGGAGACCACTGGATGGAAGAAGCATCAGTAGATCTATTTCCCTATGATGCTGGAACTGACAGTGGTTTCACATTTTCCTCCCCTAACTTTGCCACAATTCCACAGGACACAGTCACTGAGGTAGGTGTGGCAGTGGTGATGCTCTCAATGTGTGGATTTACTATATGGCTGATAACCAAATTGAATTTATTTTCTCTTTCAGAAGTATTAGGTAAGTGTGGATGGTTCATAAAAAATTGGCTCTACATTCAGGTGTTTTCTGTACAAGGTGACTGGTTTTTGATGGTTTTAACCAATACTTAAAACACCAGGAAAACAAAAATATTGACAGTCCTGGCATTATTACATGTGTATCTAAACAGGAAAAATCTTAGTAGTGACTACTGATGTGGGAAGGAGTTTTTACATAAAAGCATTGTTGAAACCTGAAACTGTTGCATTTATGAGAAAGGAGCTAAGGGAAAGCAGAGAACTTCTTCACTACTGCAGTGACTCAGTCTCTTTTTCTCCCTTGATATTCTATATGTCTCAAAATTGGCTTTTGTCCTTTATGGGTCGTGGGGAACAGATGATTTTGATTCAGATGTTTTGAATAGTATATTATAATAGTATATATAAAAGTATTTAGTTAATCCTTCCTTTAAGGTCAGTTTTTCTAGAGCCAAGTGCTGTGCTACTAAGTAATGAGAAAAGGAACAGAGAAGCTGGAAAAAAATGCATTTGGCCTCCCAGATCTGTATGACAGATGATGTACATACCTAATATTATTATTTAATACTCTTGTATTTCTTGTAAAAACACCCACATCTTCCCATCAAATCATACCATATATTACTGTTTTTTCAGTACCTCCCACCTCAGTCCTCCATTAAAGGTTGGCACTATTCATTATGCCCAGTCTCAAAGAAATATGCATAAAATCCTGGCATTAGCAGCTGGAGTTGTGTGAACCCAGGTTCACAGGAACTATATATCCATTTTATTTGCAAGAAAGTATTACTGTGATGTATAAACATGGTTTTACAGTTATCTTCTTAATAGTTACAGTTATCTTCTTAATATCGTCTTAATATTAATAATGTAGTTTCTTTAAGGTTCCCCTTTTTATTTCACAGATCACTTGTTCCTCTCCAAGTCACCCAGCAAACTCATTCTATTACCCCAAACTCAAAAATTTGCCACCTATTGCTCAAGTAAAAATGGTGAAAATAAAGAAAAATCAGCTGGGTCTTCCTCCACCTTATCTTAATCTTCCAGCTAGAAGTAATGAAATAATAGACTCTGTCTCAGGTAAGTGGTTAGTGGATCAATTCTCTTCTTTCCTTTCATTCAGAAAGTATGTGGAAATCTGGCAGATGATGTGCATGAAAGAGGTGATTAGGCAGAATATTGTCCTAGGAACAGTTTTGAGACTCACACACTGGAAATAAAACAAGCCAGATGACTTAAAACAGAATCCCTGGAAGAATAAGGAAAGGATTGCATTTTTGAGATGTGGTTCAGATGTTTGAATTGTATTCACAGTAAGTCCTGCTCAAGCCTTAGTGTCAGCACAGAGCAGTGAATTTATGAGAAATAAACACCACTTGATAAGAATCAGACTTCCCAACTTTGAACTAAATATTAATCCTTGAGTTTTTACCTAATGATAGTCTTATTGTCTTGCTAGATCAGAGGGCTTGATAGCTCTGTGCAATAAGAACTGACCAAGTCAATTGATTTCAATACATCCTGACAACCAAAATAATGTTCTCTCTCATTTTTCCTTCTATAAAAATATTAGCTAATAATCCTGTTTAGGTAGGAAGACATGCAGACTACTCACATAAGTCAGTCTTAAGGGTAATTTTCAAATCTTCAAATTAACAAATATATAATTACTGTAATATTTGCTCTAAAGGAAGGACAGCTGTTGGACAGTGTCCACAGAGATATTCTCTTTACACTTTTCTAGTAGATTTTTACAAAGTGCAAGAGGTTAAGAATTAGGAGACTGACATCCTAAATAGTATTTGACAGAACAGGCTAAATCCCCAGTGTATTTCTACAAGAGCTGTCATGTTCCCAGAGCTTCTCCAGAGTGTCTAAAGAATGGACAGCTTTAGATCTCTGCTCAGGTCCCCTCACAATCACTGAAATAAAGCTCATTCACTACACTTTTATACTTACTATACTTTAATAAATGTATCCATTTATAGTGTTTTAATGTATTTCTATTAAACAAGCCATATTCAAAGTGAGAGCTACTTATCTCCTTTTCAGTCATATACCTTTCTGACAACATTTGAAAGAAACATTTGGCCCTCCTCAGGATATACTTTGAAAACATAGTATTTGAAAACTCATTCTTAATCATATATCCCCATTTTATTGTGCATTAACCAGTAAATCAGTGTATTTAAAAACAGTCCAGAATCAAAAGGACAGATTTCATTACTAGAGATCAAACTAAATCTATTATTCACATGTTTCTAGAGGGAATGAAGGATCACAAAAGAAGTGATGAGTTCCACTGTAATACCAGAGGTATTTATACACCACAAGTGTGTATGTATTATAGCATTTAAAGCTGGATTGGTGCACACACAAACTGTTTATCCACAAATGCTGTAATACACAGTTTTGATGGAATTTCATGTGACAAGCAATATTTTTATTTAGCCAGAGCAGGAATAGTCACCTATATTTTTATGAGAGGTATTTTCAATGGAAGTATACATGATGAGAATTATTTTAGAGTTTCTGACTTCTTTTCTTGCTCTAAATTAAAACTATATTGAACCCTTTTTGTATTAAAAACTTTTAGTAAGAAAAAGCCTCAAATGACAGAATATGTTTATTGGCAAAATGCACTGCAGTGTACATGCCAAACAATAGTATGATGTTTTAAAGATAGAAAAAAAATAAGAGTGTTTCTGAAGGAAATTGGAACAAAGATGGAATATAA
>JAOEGS010019370.1:10706-21959 GCA_025447755.1 Corythornis vintsioides
AGATGGAATATAAATATAAATATATATTTATATATAAATATAAACACCTACAGGAAAAGTATTTCTCTGGCAATAATTATAAATATACCTAAATAAAGATGAGAAAATCTTTAATCCCAATGTTTTTAGTAAGCCATGCAAAAGCAAATGAATTATAAAATTGACAGTAAACTTTTTTTTAATGTTATTTTTTTAGTTATTTTAGGATAGTTTTCTTTGATAAGAATTTGATAAGAGATCTATATTTTAAGGTTAATAGTTAATATGCTGCACTACTGTTTCTCAGTCTCCAGACTGCAGTAATAATAATAATAATAATAGCAGTGTTGATGAGTTTAGGAGCTGAAAATAGACACTTTAATTTATGAGACAACACAGTATTGCACACACTTTAATATGACAGGATACTATTTGATCATAATTCCTTCATGTTTTGCCAATTAAGTAATTGCAATGAGCCTGAATTTTGGTGAAGCTTTCCTATTGCTGTGTATGTTGCAGAAACACCCCTGGACTGTGAGGTTTCACAGTGGTCTTCCTGGGGCCTTTGTCGAGGTGTTTGCAGACAGACAGGGACCAAGATCAGAACCCGCTTCATACTTCTTCAGCCTGCCAATAATGGAACACCGTGCCCAAATCTGGATGAAGAAACACCGTGTGAACCCGAGAATTGTGTCTGAAATAAAGAAAATAGAATAATTTAGATAATTTAAAAGTAGGATGTGTTTAACTAAACCTAAGCTACGCGTCAGTCAATGTTCCTTCTAAGTTGGGCATGCTGCACTATTTTGCTGACATGAGGCTGGGTTTGAAAGCTCTCGTTTAGTATCAGGATTTTGGGGGGTTAAATTCCTAAGGTTTAGTATGACAACAGGACTTGATCATTCACAGATCAAAAAACCCCAAATAAATCCTTGCTCTAAGTATACTCTAAGTTCTTGGAGTACCCTCTAGTGGCAGAAAAGAAGACTTTTGGAAAGATTACACTTCACAAATAAAAATCTTTCAACAACAAAATCCAAATCAATAATGTTCTTAAATACTGTAATTTGTTATCTACAGCTATTTATACCTCGAAATTTTTTTTTTTTCTAAATTATGCTTTTATAATTTATTGGCATTTTTGTCGTCTTTCTAAACATGTTTAACAGGCAGTTATTCAGAAACTACTTACATAAAGCAGAGTGACCAGATGTTTGCAGTGTGGTTAAAACAACAGTATAAATGAGAAAACTTATGAATACATGAAAATGTCTTTTTCTTTTTTTCTTACAAGTGAGAAGAATATAATGAGGACACTTGGCCAACAAAAATAATAGAAAAAAAAAAAAGCAGAGGCATGGATACCAGTGGAAAACTTCTGAAATTAATTTAAAATGTTAGATGATATTTAAAAACTCACAGATTTTTGGTGTGTGTCCTCCCTCCCATCTCAAAGTTAACACTGTTCACTATAACATAATTATATTTTTTTCTTTTATGCAGTAAATTGTGTCCATGGTTCTTCAAATTTGTCTGCTGCTATTTGTGTCATCCTAAAGTTTTTACAGTTTTTATCTAAAAGGGAGGTATACAGGGATATAACAAAACACAGTATGTCAGCAACACTTCCTGACTGCAACTTTTAATGCTCAAATAACCATTATAACACAAATGTAACATGTGGCTTATAAAGAGTTGTGGCTACCAGCTAGGAAAAGAATTTTGGAATAATATTGTTGAATGGAATATGTTCAGTCAGCCCACAAAACTTTTACTGCACACTGCAGTTTTACAAATATGCAGCACAGATATTGAACAGGAGAGCTGATCTGAGAAGGTTCTTTTTTTGAATATGCCAAATACCAGAACATTTATTATGTATTTAAACATGACATTTATTATGTACACACCATTCTTGGGAGGTTGAAACATTTAAATAGGTCTTGCAAAGACACAAAGAAATTTGAAACTTTTCCAGACTAGACTAAGTTGGTCCTGTAAATGCAAATAAATGCACAGTTGGTAGAACTAAGTATAGAATTTATACATCTTGCATTCTTCAGATTCCCTGTTCTTCAAAGCTGTTTAGCTCACTCTTTTTTCTTATGACTATTGCTTTCAGGTTCTTTTGCTTCCATTCTATAATGAAAATAGTGTTATTACACCATCATTTACATATTTTCTTCTTAATTTCTTCACCTTTTAATATTTTTCTTCTTTTTATATTGATTTTTACTTATTCAATCTTCTTTTCTGTTAAATTTATATACTATATAGTTAAACAGGTATCACCATCTCAGAAAACATAACCATATATTGAAGTATATATTTATATATTCCCTGAGGACAGGAACAACTTTCAAATTGATTGATCAATTACTGATAAACTAAATTTAATAAAGCTCTTGGACAGAAATCAGATGCACGTCTAAATTATGAGTTAGGGAAAACAAATCCACAAGGTATCCTTGTAGGAACCCAACAGAGTTTTGCTTCTTCCCATGTCCAGAACAATTAAAAGGCTAGGTCCAACTGAAGAGCATCTGTGTCTGTAATTGTATACATGACCTGAACCTAGGATCTCAGTCTTAGAAGATGGTATCTGATAGTGGAGCAGCCCCAGTTATTATTCAAGCTCCTGAAGCCAAAAATTTCCCAAAGGACACTGAAGGAGAAGGGATGAGAGGAGAACATGGAGTAGAAAGGTAACTGAATATGTGGAAGGCAAACACACTTCAGGAAACTCCAGTTAGTGATAAATAACCTTTCTGGTTTGGAGTGTTTACACTCATGAATATTCACTGTGGATTCTTTCAAGTAGAAGTTTCCTATCCAGTCAGTTACCTGGATATGTTGGGTTGGTTTTTCTGTCAGCAGTGACTTCAGGAGACCCTGGAAAAGATGTCATTCTTTAAGGATGCACTTATGGCTGTATCATGTTTGTCCAGGAATTCACTTTGCAAACACCAGGGATGGAGACATTTCTTAGCAAGACTGCTGATACAGTGACTTCAAGTGCAGCACATGGGTGGAACACATTTCTAATAACATATCTTCATTAAACTGATTAGTTTATTAGCATGTCCTATGTGGACATCACTCGGCCTTTATTACTTCTATCACAGTCTTTGTCTTAAATGTTTTGGGACAGTAATGAAACACAATGAATGCTCCAGCACTGTGTAGCACATCTATAGCATGTGTGTGTACAGCAAAGGTAGCTTATATCCCATACCCTGAAGTCAAGATGACAAAATTCTGAAGTGAACTGAGATATTCATCAAAGTCACATTCAAGGAAATTACTGAACAATTTCATCTGCAAATGCCAGGTGCTGCTGGGGAACAAGGCAGGGCTCGATAGAGTAAGTGATCAAATTATCGAACCTTCAACAGGAGGTTAGCAAGCTTCTGAAAGGGAAAATGAGCACGAGGATTGGTAGAAAATAACCATCTATCCTCTCACACTGAGGCCAACCTTCCAGGCACTGTGATCTCAGTTTATTGGGCTTGAGTGGTAGATGAGTTCATCAGACATACACATTTATATTAGTACAAAGGGTTAAAAATAAAAACCTCAATCACTGATTGAAAGTGTTAATTTTCTTTTTTGTTTGTTTTTGTTTTGTTTGTTTTATTCATACTCACTAGTGTTTCAGATTCTTTGCTTGTTCAAGTTTTTTTGACTTTCTTCTTCATATTTCTTTCAGCCTTGATACATAGTCCCTGAGGGTTTAGTACAGGCATATACTTATGTTCAATGATTTAGGTTGGAAATTACAAGATTTCTTCATGAAAGAGGAGTGAATCTCTTGACTGATCAGACAGAATAAATAGGAAATATAAGTTAATAAATTAATTTAAGTTGAAAATTGAGAAGTTTATGGAAAGTTATAGACTGTTTTCTTACAGTAATCTAGGGAACTATCTCAAGTACCTGAGAGTTACTTTCAGTTTTATGTTCTTCCGTGTATAAAATAAAGTTTTAATCTACATGCTGGGAAAGAAGAAAGATTTTACAAGTTATCTTTTTCATGTTATCTCATTCTGCAGAACATACTGTAGTTATTTATAAATGTGTAACCACCAGCTGCCTTTTCTCACAGTTTTTTTCTCTTTCAAAAAAATACACTGATAAGCAGCAAACAAGGAGCCACCACAGGACTGCATACATTTGTAAATAGTTATCTCCAAAAGCAGTACAACTGGGATACACAAAAACCATGAAAAGCCAATTAACAGGATTTCTTTTGAGCTTTTGGATTTCTTTTTCACTTGCTTTGTACTTTCACGTTGGAGAAAGAGAAGAGAAATGTATAATCGAAGACGTTCCCAGTGACACGCTGGTAATTGGTATGTACCTCTCAATGCTACGTGGTGGTCTAAACTATGCAATAATAAAATAGCTTGTAATGGTGAAAAAACGTGGTGATTAGAAAGAGGGCAATGTGAAAATCACTCCCTGCAACAGGGGCTAGTCATAATGTCCCTACACCCCCCAAAAAATTAATATTTTTCATCAATAATGTGATAAATATGAAAGGCAAGCCTAAAAATGGAATTTGAATACAGAACACTTACACTTTTGAAGGTCTCAGCATGCCTTTTGTATGCTAATCTTGCCAGAGCATTAGGAGTAATTAGAAATTATTACTAAATGGTTGTTAATCAACCATTTTTGTTATTTTCTAGAACATTTTCCAGTGCAGTAAAAATTTATTCAATTTCACACTGTTATAAAGTGCCCTCAGAGCAATTTTAATCATAAGCACATGAAATATAAATTGTTTTATTGTTAATAATTTATCTTTATTTTTTTGCTGAAAAGCGAAAAAAGATGTTTAATATTAGGCTGTGCTTTATTTAACAGATTTTTATCTCTTTCTATTCAGGGAATTACAAAATCCAACGCTGGGATATACATAAACAAGAATTTCTTGACTCTGCTCCTGGTTTGGGAATGTTTGTGACTGTCACAACTCATTCTTCTGATGTAAAAATGCTTTATAAATGCTTCTGTAGGATTCATGAGTTGACTTTTGGCACTGCAGGCAGCACTAAAAATAATAGACACTTTGGGGAAAAAAAGTAAATCTACAGTCTGAAAGCTATTTCAGTATTTTGATGCTGAAAGGTATAAGCTCCTTGTGATTTCTATCAAAGCACACAGAAATTATGTTTGACAATGATGCGTGTGGACAATTTTTGCATTACTACCTGATTTGGGAAACTGTCATTAAGAACAGGAAAATTCCAACTGAGAAAACAGGTTAGATTGAAAAAAAAAACCAACAAACAAACCAGAAAATTCACTAATGAAGTAAAATGGTACAGAATGTACTTGAGCAGCAGAAGGAAGGCTGATGATAAAATAAACTGCAAAATCCAGATTACCATGAGGCTGGTGTCATGCATAGCAACTGCCTGCGTTGCCATGAGGTCCTGAGCTTTTTCAGCAACAGGCAATTTATTTCTGTGCCTAGATGACATCTTAGCTTTCCAACTTTCTATGCTTTAGAGATTACTGCCTTTTGTACCTTGCAGAAACTTAGAGCATTTCAGTGTTCGCTGTCAGCTAAAAACGTTTATTTTCTTCTAAATCTATTCTGAAATTCAGATAAATTGAATGTTCTCTGAAGGTGAATTGGTTACTTTCTACATTCAGTTCATGGGAGTGTATTGTGATTTTTTTATTGATGTTTACAATGTACATACCCAACATATATAATATTTAAATTACAGGTGCTATTGTCAAAACTGTATGGGCCACAAGGAACATTTTCATTTACATCCTATCTATCTGGGGAGCATATTATCTGTTTACAGTCTAACTCCACAAGATTTGTGGCATTTGCAGGAAGTAAACTGGTAGGTGTATTTCTTATATATTCTTTGTCCTAATAGTATCAGTTGTTTACAAACTAGATTAGAAGTTAGTCTAACTTCTAGCAGGTAATTCAGCATTTTCCTAGTGGTTCAAGAATTCATAGACATATTAAGAGATTCAAAGACTGTTCTGATACTCAGATTAAAAAGGCAAGACTGATAATTACAGAGTGACTGTGCAGTTCTTTGAGTGTGAAATACCCTGATCAATTGGAACACCTATTTACTTAATAATATAGATATGTAAGATTTACTGACACAAACACTTGTGATAAAGATACTCCAATACTTCACTAACTTAGATGGAATTCCTAAAGAAAATTTAACAACTTAATTTTTGAAGATTCAAATTAAGAATATATTAGGATACTTGATATTGTCTATTACCAACAAAATTGGTCTTAATGCAGATTTATAAAAAAAACCAAAACAAACCAAAAAGAAGCCATCAGTGGTGCTATCATGACTAATCTATTTCAGTAAACAATTTCATAAACACTGTTTTGAAAATTTTATTTATATGATTCTTCTCAAAGAATAGTTAGTTGAACAAGTGAGAATTAGTCTTTAGTGGTGCCTTTTTTTTTTCCCAGTTATCTGCAAAAGGGTTAGATAATCAGAACTCAGAGGGTTGTGATCAGTGGTGCAGAGTCCAGCTGGTGACCTGTAACTAGTGGTGTTCCCCAGGGGTCAGTTCTGGGCCCAGTCTTATTCAACATCTTCATCAGTGACCTGATGAAGGGACAGAGTGACCCTCAGCAAGTTTGCTGATGACATTAAACTGAGAGGAGAGGCTGACACACTGCAAGGCTATGTATCTCTTCTTCTTTAAATAAACAGGTCCATGGAAGAAGAAAAAAAACAACAAAAAAAATAAATATAGTGATATGTTTATCTTAAAAACAAAAAAAAAAAAAAAAAAGAAAAAAAAAAGAAAAAAGATAAATATTTCTCTTTATATATATCTACAGGAATAAAGTATTACAAAATGAAAAATGTTTTTTAGCTAAGTGAAGTCTTTAAGTGGTCTTCTGTAAGAACAGATGCAGTGATCAGGACTGTTTCACACCAATGCTAATGAACTAATGAACTAATGAACTAATGAACTAATGGACAAAGGCTACCACAGGTTGCTAGGTGATTTTCTAGATATGCAGTTAGCTATCTCTGAGGGTGCTGAAGGAAGATGTGCTCTTCATTAGTGGATGGTGTCTGACTAGACTGAACTTCTATCATGGCAATACCAAGCTCTAGAATTTCCACAGATTATCTGTTTGGCTAAAATTTGTTTATTTTTCTCTTTGTTGCATCTCATCTTTTAGAATAAATTTATCCTATTAATTTTAGTAAAAAATGCCATTCATTTCAAAATCAGTTGCAAAGTATTGCAAGTTGCATTCTTCTCTTGTCTTCCTATGGGGTTATTGCTTGGCAGGTTGGGAGCATTTTTGCTGTAACTCATCCTATAACTTATAGGATATTGGGAGATCTTTCACTCCAGATAAACCATGTGTGGAGAAAGAAAAAAAAAAGATACCTTGTGGATGGTTCTGCTTCAATACATATGATAAACTGCAAGCAGTGATTCAACTGGTCTCCTTCCAACCTGATAATCCTGTTAGAGAAGGAAACCTAGAAGTGCATCTATAAAAAGCTTCCTGTAGTACTACTGAAGAATGTAATATATGACATATTAGGGTGGAATGTAAATTACAACGAGCAGTCCTACCAGAGCTCATCTTTAAAATTAGTTTGGCCAAAGAATATAAAATATTTTCATGGTGTTTGAATCAATACTAGCATAAAATAATTCCCTAACAGCAGCGAACATTTAAAATGTGTAGAATTAATTTTAAAATAAAGTGAAGAAACACTTTACATATCCCACCTGATTCTAATTTTAGGAAGGATCTCTATATGCAAAAAAATAAATATATTTTTATATTGAGGGTTTTTTTGGGGGGGGGGTGTATCTTGAAATCCCAAGCCATAGTAATGACGATGTTATTTCTCTTTGCAGCGTATCCATTTGGACATTAGAGTTGGAGAACATTTTTTGGATGAATCTGTTGTTCAAGCCAAAGACAAAGTGGATGAAGTTAGTTTAAGACTAGAACATCTAATTGAGGAAATTCATCACATATCCAAGGAACAAAACTATGAAAGAGTATGTATGTTCTTGAATGATACTGATAAAAATATTGTACATAGTCTTACTGATTGATATAAGGTTTATTATTTAATTGCAATGTTATTTTTACTAATGCATAAAAATCTATTGGTACTTAACTGTTGCTGGTGGTGTTGCCAGCTGTTGTTTCCATGTTGGCGTGTGTGCATAAATTTTTTTTGGAGTGGGTAAGGAAAGGTGTTTACATATCTCCATGCAGCAATAAATAAAGCCTTTTTTTTCAAACAAGCATGCACCTGTTGTCTGTGTGTTTGCAGGCACTCAGATTGTGTTTGAAATACAGATGTTAATTACCAAAAAAAAGAATATTTTTCTTTTGACTTGCAGTGTGGAAGTGACTGTAAACCTAAAAAGGCTTAAAAGTGTACTAATGGAACATATTTAGCACAATATTTTGTGAAGAAGGGAAAGCTCTGTTTGCCTTTCTTCTCCAGGATGTAGTGTGTCTGCTTCTCAATTTTCATTTGTAAAGATATCCATCCTATGGATAAGAACAAACATTAATTGTTCACAACATGAAAAAAAAGTGTTTGTTGGCTATTATGCAGAAGAGGGATGGCTCTCTAGTTACCTGGATAACAACATGAAGTATACAGGTGCCAAAATGTAATAATTCTGCTTTTCCTTTTTTCTTTAGGCGCGTGAAGAAAAATTTCGGAACACAAGCGAAGAAACCAACAGCAATATTTTGTGGTGGGCTGTTGTACAAACACTAATCCTCATCTCCATTGGAATCTGGCAAATTAAATCTCTTAGAGATTTCTTTATCTCTAAGAAGCTTGTTTAAGTCTTATAAAGTCAATGCACAGATTGAAAAATTGCACACCATGTAAGACCTGACATGCAAAGAAACTGTGCATTGGTTGTGTAAAACTACAACCTGCTCTCACCTTTTACTCTGATTCTTACTTTATGTTTTCTCCATCCACATCACAACCTCTGGCCTCTTACAATTTACTTCTTGAATCCCATATTTTATTAGATTTGTTCCGTCCCCAGATATAAACCTAAATCTAGAAGAAGGATTCAGTGATTAAGGCAGCATTTGAGTTCAGCTCAGAATTGTTAATCTAAAATAGAAAACCTAAAAAAAATGTTTCCTAAAATGTTAAATTGCTTGGTATTCTTATTCATTAAGACCACAAACAGTTCAACCTGTCAGACTGACAGGGATTCAGATAGTAGGCAGAGATATCCCCTGTGGTGCTCTGAATTTGATGGGAGTGTCCTGGACTCACCTATGTATAACACCTAGATTTCCCTCAAACATAATTGTGACTATATTATTTAAAAATACTAAAATAAGTGATAGTGGAGCCCACCCTTAAGATTATGAACAGTCATTGCACCAATTACCATGGAAAAGAGAGACCCAGAAAAACAACCTGGAGTTGACCTTACTTTTTCACTTCCAGAGAAGCCCTAAACATTAGGCTGTAACATTTTAAACCATTCCTAAACAAAATTCTCCAGTATGTTTCTGTGTTGGATAATTATTTTTATTTTAATTATTCAGAAAATATAACACAACTCAGAGAAGAACTAAAGAACTAGAAGAGCTAAAGAACTTAGCCTTGACTTAATTGTGTATTTCCATTTCCCAGAATCATAGAATCACAGACTCAAGGGATGCTTTGGGTTGGAAGGGACCTCTAACAGTCATCTAGCCCAAGTCCCCTGTAGTGGGCAGGGACATCCTCAACTAGATCAGATTGCTCAGAGTCCCATTAAGTCTGACCTTGGATGTGTCCAGGGATGGGGTCTCTACCACCTCCCTGGGCAACCTGTTCCAGTGTTCCAACACCCTCAATTTCACTTATTATTCATTAAAGAAATTTCACTTATTGCAGCTTGAATATATCTTTGCACCTTAATTTAGCTAGTTTATGTGAAACTAGCAGAGGAGCTACAGTATCATGTAATTAGAAGTCAAAATCTGTGGTTAAAAATTTAGATAATAAGCTTGACAAAGTAGCAGTAGTGTAAGAAGGAGTTTGATGCAGTTAGATGACCTGATTATGTAGTTACAACATGTAAAATGCTGCAGCTTGGAGAAGTTTCTAGAGAGCACTGTTATAGCAGACTAGTGTGGTTTGGCTTCTCTTTGTGTTTCCAGACCCCACAGTATTCTAAGAAGTGGTGAAAGTTGAAATGTCTATAGACAAATTATTGTTTTAAACACATGGCTTTCCTTCTTCTTTTCTATCTTCTCACATTTTGTTTTCACTAGCAAGGAAATTACATCACCTTTTCAATTCAATTATATTTACAGTATGGGAATGAAAATACAACTGCATGTGAGAATCCATAAAGTTGACACAAAGTAGAGACAAAAACCCAATGCTCTACAGACCAAATCAATCAAAATAAAATCTCATAAAGCTACTCACTGGGGTGTGTCCTATATTTACAAATTCTGAGACTTTACAGTTGTCACTTGAAATGCCCAGTAAATAAGTGTTATTAAATTCACTTTTGTCAAGCACTCACACAGTATCTTGTAATAGCATCTTTGGTGGTGGGAAAGAAGGAAAGATGTGTTTCAACCATATGGTATATGAAATCCAAGAAGAAAGTTTAATAAAGGGTTGCTACAAGGCTGTAGATGATATTTAGTGTAAGGCTCTGTCATGGTTTAATCCTAGCCAGCAACTAAGCACCATGCAACCACTCACTCTTCTCCCCTACCAGGGAATGGGAGGAGAATAAAAAAAAATCAGAAGTAAAATGTGTGGCTTGTTGTTAGAACAGTTTAATAATTACACTAAAACAAAATATAATAATTAAAAAATAATTATTATAACAATAATAATAACAATAGTAATGAAAAGGAATATAACAGAAAGAGAGAGAAATAAAACCCAAGAAGAGACAAGTGAAGCACAGTAGAATTGTTCACTACCTGCTGACAGATGCCCAAGCAGTGATCCACCCCTCTCAGCCAATTTCCCCCCAGTTTATATACCAAGCATGATGTTCTATGGTGTGGAACATCCCTTGGGGCTACTTCGAGTCAGCTCTCCTAGCCATGATCCCTCCCAGCTAGTTGTGCACCTGCTTCCTGGCAGAGCACAGGAAACTGCAAAATCCTTAACTTAGCATGGAATCACAGAATGTCAGGGGTTGGAAGGGACCTGGAAGATCATCTAGTCCAACCCCCCTGCCTGAGCAGGATCACCTAGACCAAGTCACCCA
>JAOEGS010019371.1:0-61241 GCA_025447755.1 Corythornis vintsioides
CTGAGAGAGCTGGGGCTCTTTAGCCTGGAGAAGAGGAGACTGAGGGGGGACCTCATCAGTGTCTATAAATATGTTAAAGGAGAGTGTAGGAAAGATGGAGCAAAACTCTTCTCAGTGTCATCCAATGACAGGACAAGAGGCAGTGGGAGCAACTTGGAGCACAAGAGGTTGAGGGGAAACACAAGGAAAAACTTTTTCACAGTGAAGGTGACAGAGCTCTGGCAGGGGCTGCCCAGGGAGGTTGTGGAGTCTCCTGCTCTGGAGATATTCAAGACCCACCTGGATCTGTTCCTGGGTGACTTTTAGTCTAGGTGATCCTGCCTGGCAGGGGGGTGGGACTAGATGATCTTCTAGCTCCCTTCCAACCCCTGACATTCTGTGATTCTGTAAAATGGCGGCCCCGCCCACACAAACTGGCAGCCCCTTAACACATTGCCCTGAAGTCCTTCATTGTGAGGGGACTAGAAACGGTTTGGACCCTTTGGTAACCATCTCACTCTTGAGTGCACAGATGTCTGTTGTAGTGCCCCTTCCTCCTGTAGGCTGAAGAATCCTTTAACCATGCCTGTATGAAGCATTCTGGATGCAGGCATAGTATAGAATTTGAGAGTAGAGTACAAGTGACACCATCTTCTCTGTTCCTTCCCTAACAATTCTTAACTTCAAGGAATTAATCTGACAGTTAACACAATAAGAGACTTCTTTGTTACTTCATTCCTTTGTTGCATCATGAACTCAGAGCCCATTACTGAAAGAGTAAAATAAGGATCATTTTTGCAATGTAAACCTTGGGGGACGCCCTGCAAGAAGGTGTAACAAGAAGTGCTTATTTCCTTCTATCAAGGAAATACTGACTTGGAAAATTATATATCAGCACAGGAATGAATATTAATTCCCAAACATTTGCAGGCATTTGCACAACTGTATCAAGTAATGGGCTCAAACTGAAGAATCACTCTGACTAGATCTTAATATTTCATATTACTCAACCCATTGCCACAGCAAGATAAAATAGCAGTATGTGTCTACCTTCATCACACCTCTGAGCTGAATAAGCCATCATGCATTCCAGTGTAACTATTTTGGAACATCTGTTCTATAAAGTCCTTCTGACAATCAAAGTGATGCTTTTAGGTAAAAGGTGGAAAGAAAATTGGCTAGAAGCAGCACATCTAGCAATAGGTAAAGAACTAAGGAAAGCAGAGAATGACCCTTAACACAATGGTAGAGACTGAACAAACTAGCATTCTGATGATTCCAACCTCTCTTTTTTTTTATTCCTGTTGCCATATATTGAGCTCTGGGAACTGAGTCCAGCAAACAACCAGCTCTCTTTTTAAGATGCATTCTGACATGTGGAAGTCCTTTATTTGGATATATTCTGCATGTGTAAGTGGTTAGAAACTCCCTTTTTAAAGTCTCTTGAATGAAAGTATTTAAGTCCTCCTGTGTTATATTATTGTATATTATCATGTGTTTGAAAAATTTACAGAAGATTGTAATATTTACATTATTTTCTTGCATCATTAAATGTTCAGTGTGGTTTGAATTAACTCTATTTCTTTATTTTCTATATTTATATATTTCTTCACTTTGCATCTTGGCATAGGAAGTTTCTGTGGCCCTAAGTTTATTCTTCCCATCAATCCTAAACATATCTGAAGGAGGAAGATAACCCTTGGTACTTTTTATTTGTAATAAATAATTTTATTTGAGCCTTTCTGGGAAAATATCCAGGCATTTAATCTTTCTTATGTCATAAGGTTTCCAGAACAGTGGGAGAAAGTTCATTATCATTTTTGACCCTTGGTGAGAACAGTGTCCTCAGGTGTTCCTGTCTGGCAAAAGCAAAGCTTCATATTTCAGCCTGTACTCGTTTAGTAAATTACTTGAACTCTCTTGGTGTTTTCCCATTTAGAGAGCTACACAAGGGAAAGAAATTTCATTTTAAGAAAGACTGCAGAAAATGCTGCACAGGGACTAAAGAAAGACCACCAAGCCTTCTTCCATAACCACGAGCAAATCCAAGTTATATTTGCTACTTCATATGTGAAGCAGTGTCCTGATTTTTCCCCCTCTAAAAAGAGTGTCTGGCACTGTGCAGGTCCCTGCACTTGTCCCCTTTGCACCTGGGAAGTGCAGAAGGAGTGCAGTGCCATTCCAGAGCACCTCTAGCTACACACAACCACGTCACACAACCCTCAGCTTTGGGAAATTCTGCAATTCCTGTGATTGATGGATGTTTATGAGCTTTCCTGATGATAAATAGTAGAGCTTGGTTTGGTTTTGTTTGGGCTTTTTTTTTGTTGTTTTGACTTGGTTTAGTTTTTGTTTGTTGGTTTTGGTTTTATTTTTACCATGGGTAAATCCTCGTCAATTTTCTTACACTCTGTCCTCCTGTGGTATGTTTCTAGGCACATGGATTTTACATTGATTCTGTTCATAGCAAGAAAGAAAATGGTTCTTGAGGTGAAGAAGAGTTAAAAACCACACTGTTTTAAGGAAAACACTGCAGGTTAGTTGCAGATGTGCAGACCTCTGTCTGGTTCTTTTTGCTCTCAAGGGATACCACGAAACTGCATTTTGCCTGGACTGCTACCCTATGTCTGTAATTTTTGCTGTCTCCAAGTTAAGTTGCTAGTCTCAGTTACCAACTAGTGTCAAATTTCTTTTGGATTTTTCTTTCAAGTGCATAATGTCAGTTTTATAAACCTCCCAACAAGGTCCTCAGTTTAGTTTGTCATATTCTAGGTATCAGAAATCAGATGACAGTTGTTCTTGGAAATCTTTCCTATTAGAACAATGAACTCTGATCTTTTTCCTACATTTGACACACATAAGTACCAAGCAACACCTTGACAACCACACTGCTTCCATTTGTCATTGACTTTTGGCAGCTTTACAAACCACCGTTCACATCCTAACTGGAATATCATACTCCTAAAGAAGAAACCAAAATAGTTCTTTTATGCTCATTCCTTGTCCTGCCTAGTTCAAAGATAAGGTTTCTTTGGACTTCAACTCCTCCTCATGTGTCAAATGCAAGATCAGAAACCCCTTGCTCATTCTTCAGCATGGAAAGCAGTGCTTCCTTCCTCCTCTCACCCCAGTCACTCTTTACATTTCTCTTTACTACTTAGGGCAACAAAAATCGTCTTTCCATAATGGCTGGTTTTATTACTGTGCTTGAATAAGTCCCCTGCAAGAAAATAGAGGCAGCACGCTGTGATTCTAAAACTGTGTCCATATTTGCAGTTAACTCATTCAGGCTCAGAGATCACTCTGCATGTCTCTGCATATCTTGGAAGTAATTTAGTGGAAAAGAGATTTTGCACAATCTGAAAATGCCCAGGAGGCAAATTGTTTCATTAAAGTTCATAGTCAAAATCAACTTTGCAGGGGAAAGGTTATCTGTCTTTTCCAAATTCCTTATTACAGCCTGACAGCTTGTGAAAAAAAACCCACAACCCGGTAGACAATCCCTTCTTGTGTGGTTAGCAGCTGACAGTTTCCTAGAGCATGGGGGGGTTGTGTTTGCTTTTTACATTGCTGCTTAACACAACTACAAATCACAGCAGGGGGCAATTAGTGTAGCTGTAAATGTTTTTATGGTTGTCACATAGGTTTTATCCTTTAAAGCACCGTGTAACATCTCCAATTGAAATGTAAGCAGTTCTCTATTACTACATTCTGACCTTTGGGCTACTTGTCTTTTTCTTTTTTTTTTTTTTTCTTTTTTTTTTTTTCTTTTTTTTTGGTGAGGAAAAGGTCACTTTTAATTCCCTCTGTGAATGCATATTCCCATGTGTGACAGTCCTCTAAATCTGGTCCCCCAGCAGCAACTCCCTGCCCAAACCCAGGCTGTTGAGTGACCAACCAACCCTCCATGGCTTCTAAAGCTCTCCAGGGACAGCTGGCAGAGGGGTGGTTTAACATCAATTTTTTTCCCCCCTTGAAGGCCTAACTTTTTCCTTGCCTCATGACAAGCAGTGCCACAAACAGCACCGCTGGCATTCATTTGCCAAGAGAGCCAAGTTCACATTCTTCTCCCTTATTTAGGATTCCTCAGAGGAAAATAATGTTTACATACTTTTATTTCTAGAAGTTTTATCTATCCCCTACAACCACGATGAATCTTGCTGATTGCAGGAAAATCATAAACCCAACATTTACTCTCTTCCTTGCATTCCTTTTTCCCCTGTAATACTCACAAGCTCACAGTCCTTTTGTCCCTTGCTCTCTAGAGGATTAAGTTGCACATTCCTTGGTAATGTGCAATTGCAGCCATCCAGAATGTGTCAGTCTTAACAGTCTTAACAAGAGAAAAAGATGCTTTTCCCTTTTTACACCCCTAGGATTGTATTTTGTTCTTCAGAGTCTAAGATGGAATAGCAAGATAGATTGAAGAATGGCTTCTTCATGGCTGCTAGTTTGAATATTGTGTCTGAATGTTTTTCCTGTTTCACATTTAGAATTACTTATTGTCTTTCCTACTTGATTACCCATATTCTCATCTGATCTCCCAATAAAGACACCAAAAGCAGTCCTGTCACAGTCTCACCCGAGGGGCATGCACAACCAGCACCAACAGAGCATTCTTCTTACTGAGCTAACTTCAGGATAAGACAACTCAATTTCAAATATTAATTCCAGGAACATTTCTTACATATGAAAGTCTATTAGCCCAATTCCTTTTAATGCCTACAGTCTTCCCCTTTAGTGCCTATAACATTTTTTGAATTGCTTCCACATAAAAAGACTGAGACCTACACATACCAGACAATTCCTTAAAAAGCTGGAATTCTAACAACACTGCTAAAAGCTGAATTATTTGTGTGAGTTTTATGAAATAGAGTGAATATTCACTAGCTACTCTTTTTACTCATTCACAGTATTGTACAATGAATGGGACAGCAAAAGGTTTTTCTATTTGAAGCAAAGACAAATCAAAACCTTTCAGAATTTCTTACAACAGCACTTTACAGCTCTGAACAGCAAACAGTTCAGTGAACAGGGAAATCAGGGTGATGGAGTCCTAGAATCAAGTATTTCTTTGTCTTCAAGACACAAAAACTACAGAAAATGTCTTTGAGTGTGTTGCACTTAAGCTTTTCCACTTAAAAATAAATAAACTAGGTCAGAGAAGCCAACTTGAGAAGCATGTTGGGCACAGAAGTTCCATGAATGAATATTTAATCATTAATATTTACTCATCAAGATCAAATAAGTTCCTATATATGAGACAGAAAGATTCCCACCCAGGAGAAGACAAAAACGGGACAGAGTACTTAGGTAAAATCTAGATGATCCAATGGCAAGTCCTTATCTGAAGCAGGTCCAGCAACTGCTGTCACCCACCCATAGTCTGGACAATTTTTTGCCATGGGTTTTGTTGAAGCAGATCTGTTCCCACACACACCAGCTCTTATTTCTTTTCTTTCTTTTCTTTTTTTTTTTTCTCCCGTGACAACTATACTTTTTCTATAAAAGCACAATCAAACCAAATCATGATCAATTCTGTTTGTAATACACCTTTCATTTCTCATACAAATGATGAAACATAAACATTTACTTCAGTAAAGACTTGCTTTGTGTGCAAATGACTACTACAATAAAACACTTAGAAAAACAGATCAGTGGTGTTTTCAATAAGAATAAAAACATGTTTGATAAATAATTCATTTATACCTACTGTGCATAATAATCACTGTTCTTACGTTAGTATTTCTTGGAAAAAAACATCAACCAACTATGTGTCTGGAAATATGACATGTGACCCCCTTCACACTGGGAAAAATCTAAACATTCAGAAGTAAGGGATCTTGGCTTTTTATTCAGCTCCTTCAAAATCTTGGTTTTGGTGCAAGTTTTCTTTTTTTACAGACCAGCTACACCAGATTCTACTTATGCAGATATCTGTCTGTCTTGGTAAGCCTTCTGCCTCTGCATATGCATCATAGCTGCAAACCTGTGCTGTCCTTGTATGCAGTCCTGACATTCTAAGAGCACGTCCTTGTTGCTTGGGATGTGCTGAACCACCTGAGCTGAACAGAACAGATGAGAAAGGCACTGCTCTGCTATCTGCACTGATTACAGCACAGAATTGTCTCCAAAGATCAAGAAACACATGAAAGAACTACTGTCTGGAGTGGAGGATGACTGTGTTCACCAGCATCACCTTTCATATCTGAGGAAACATTGAGCTTCTCTTTCAGAAAAATAAAAAGATAAAAGAATTATCTCTCAATATTTAGAGCCCATGAAGATTCCAGGTGTGAATTACTCAAAGAAAACACAGCTTGTACGGGAAGCTTTGGGCATAAAGTCTTATTGTATCTATCACTAAGGATAACGTATTTCACCAAAAGCTCCATGGTCCTTTTTTTGACTACAGCAGCTGCTGGCCCACATGCCAAACTTCGTCCTCCTTTTTCAGATTGTTAATCACCAAAGCAAGACTCCTAGCAGAACATCAGTTCTGTGAGAGGAATCAAAATCAGCTGGGTTTATTTTCTTCCATAGTATTGATTTAAGATTAAAAGATTCCCAGGAGAAAAAAATAATGTATACACGTAGTTTGTACAGAGCTTGCATACTTCTTTCCTATGCTCAAAAGATATATCCCAAATGAACTGAAATCAAGAGGTCTTTCAGCTAACTTAGTGGGCTTTCAACTGATTCCAAGTTCAGGCAGAGCCTGCAGGAGCTTTCCAGGAGCTTTTCCTGGCAGTGTTCAGAACTGGTAAGTGGAACAGTGGCAGCTGAGGAGCCGATACCCAGCAGTGGGACCAGCCACACAGCTCAGGGACAGGCACAGAGAGAACTTCTGCAGGAGCCACAACACCCAGTGAACACCCAGAGATGAACACCTGAGGAGTTAGACACATCCTGTGGAAGGCTATCAGGAGTTTGAGACCCTTTTCATTAAGGACATTTCAAGGTCTGTGACAAATATAACAAATTCCATGACCCTCCATGTAAGGATTCCAAGAACTGGAGCATAGCAAGGCAAAGCATGAAAAAAAGTTCCCTGTTAAGCTACACAGGGTAGCACAGCCTCTCCAGCACATTCAGAAACCAACAGAGAAATCACATTTTCAGAAAGAATAAAGCCATGTGGATATAATGCATTTAAAATGTATTACAATATTGGCCTAATGTAGAACCAGGATACAATAAAAAAGGCCAGTGAAGAGGAATTGGAGAGACCCCTGTAAAGATCTGAGGGAAATGGAGATACCTCCCCAAGAGCTTCTTAGCAGATGCTGGTAATTTCACACTGTTACACGGTGCAAAGTGGATTTATATTTCTATAACCTGGGAAAGATTAGTGTGTTGCAATCAACTAATTAGCATTTGAATACTACTTTCCAGGTTTCACCAGTATCATCATTACCTTTGCTGAGGAAAATAACCCCATACCTATAGTAAAGCACTTCAGCAGTCATTGAAAAAGAGATGGAAATATTGAATAGCAAGATATGGCAAAATAAGTGCAACTTTTTAAACTGGGTCCCATCTGTATTTTGATTCTAGCAGGAGGATATGTGGCATTGATTAAACAGATTGATAATTTAGTCACATCACACTAGCATGTCTTGGCTAGTTTCCATATGCTTCTGTCTCCTATGTAGTTATCCCCATGATCCAAAAAATAATCCAAATGATGTTTACATTCTGGGACTGGGTATCTCTCCTGAATTAAATTCACTCTTATCATTTCCCAATGTTCTAGAAAATGTCAGAAATGATTACCATTGCATACAGATATTATTGATATTATTATATATATTCCAGTGGTGCCCTGGGATAGGATGAGGGGCAACGGGCACAACCTGGAACCCAGGGAATTCTACCTGAACATGGAAAAAAAAGTTCTTTCCCGTGATGGTGCCAGAGCCTGTCCCAGGCTGCCCAGAGAGGCTGTGGAGTCTCCCCTGGAGACTTTCCAACCCCACCTGGGTTCCTGTGTAGCCTGCCCTCGGTGACCCTGCTCTGGCAGGGGCTTGGACTGGATCTCCAGAGGTCTCTGCCAACCCAACATTCTGTGATTCTATTCTGTATACTCTTAATAATTGATGTTTCTGAAATATACATAAATTCAGTCTCTGTTATGATCATAAAATAACTCTTGGAAACTACTCATAGACCTAATTTCAGTGAACTGCAGTTAACGGAGATTACATGAGTCTTTAGCTGTCTGACTCATAATGGAATTAATAACTGTACACCACTTTCTAACTTTGGGTAAAATATACTTTACATGAGTGGGCAACAATCTATTCAGTGTATCAGAGGAGGCAACAACTGCTGTGAAAAGATGTCAGAGATCCCAGTCACTGCTAAGAACTGCAGTTTTATGAACTAAGATTCATTTACTTATCTCTTAAGTTTTCATTTCTTTAAAATGCACACTAAGAAGAAATGTTTTTGAACGCTACAGTTCTTTCCAAGGGTGAATTAGTGAAGCTGAGTAGTTGAAAGAAATAATAAACAGAACTGAAAACATGTGAGAAGAGAAACTGTCTCCATGCTTGCCACACAGGCCTGATGAACTGCAGCTATAAACAAGAACAAAACCTTTGAAAAAACAGAATACACAAGGACAAAAGAAGTGTCAAACCTGCTTCGACAGAAGATGCATGAGCTGGAAGTCACAAGCTGACTAAAAAGATGCTGAGAAGTGAAGAGGGTAAACTCACAAATATTCGGGCAGTTTTGCCAAGTTCAGAAAAGAACTTTTTTGCAGGTATTCTAAAAACGCAGTTTGTAACTCCAGCTCTGTATTGTTCAGCTACTTCACATCAACAGGCCATTTAGTTCTACAGATTTTTACTCTATTCCATAACAACAACAACAACAACAAAGCCCAAACAACTCTTCCAGAGCTTTCAACACGAACTTCATAAAATTTTTCTGAGCAATGGTGACTTAAGGACTATAAAATACACCTCTGAATATTTCCAGACCTCCATAAAATTACTACACATTATTTGTTTTAAGCAATGGCCAATAAGCAGAAGGGTAGAATCCAAAGTTTGTTTTCACTTCCTTGGATTCTAATAGGTTTTATGGAGAAATAAAACCTTATAGCTTATACATGTGTCTGAACACACATATACGGTTATACAAGTATTTGTGTTTTAAGATGTTTTAAAATAAACATTTCTATTGTATTTAAGCATTTCTTTCACTATATTAATGAAGAAAATAGTTCTGAAAATTATATTTTTACTTGAGCAAAATGCAGACAACAAGTCATTCATTGCATTTGGCAGACACATTTTCACTTAACTGGAAGATTATTTCCCTTAATTTTCTCTCCCTATGAGAAAGATTTTCAATACAGTGTATTGGAGAAATAACATTCTATTCTTTAAATAAAAGATGCCACTCAAATTATCACTAAGCATTCATGTGTAAGGTCAGTGTAGATAAAACATCAACTGCAATAATCACAGTAATTGTTTTTATATAAATCTTGTACTGAATTGTAGAAAGATTCTGTTTATGAATAAAACCGCCACTTCACAGGTAATTTTGAGCAATTACTTATTACATAATCTAGGACACTTACAAGGTTTTTAGACAACATAATAATCAATATAGTATATTACAGGAATTGTGTAGCTGTCTGATAGATCCATCAGTATTTAGGTGACTGTTGGTACAGCGTGGGGCTGTCAGGCATTCTTCAGCAACCACTACTTCATTTCATATCCCCATCATAATTAATAGTTACTTCAGTACAGTGGATGTCAGAATGCAAGCATGCAGCATTTTAACTGGGATTAAACTGTGGGGTATTTAGTATATAAATCAGGAACAAAACACCTGTATGAAAGGGAGCAGCCCTACAGCAAAACGCCTCTCTTCTTTTACTCTCCTTGCCTTTCTTCTACTCCCCATTCAAGAAAAACCCAAAGCAAAAAGCCAACGATATAAAATGAGGAATTCACACAGAAGACACACAAGTGTCTAAATTCCACACAGAACCTCACCAGAAGAGCCAATTTATTGCTTGGGTGAAAAATGACAGTTAACAACCTTTAAAAGAAAGAGCAGAAAAACACTAAGTGTCATAACTTTGAATGCAATAGCTACATTTTCCCTCCCTGACTTCACCACCTGGCTTGTTGAGTGCCAGTAGCCATAGCAACTTGTGCAGCGAGCCAAGGCTCTGACACCTCTCCCGGCTCTCCTTCGCAGCGCTGCCTGCGCCGGCCACTCCGCAAGCTGCCACATCTCTGCAGCACTCCCCAGATAGGATTTGCCTCAAAAGCCTCCTTCTACAACTCATGGCACCTATTAGCGGGGCCTTGGGCTTGTTTATCAACTCCTCGGAACGTCCCTCCCTCTCTTCCTACTAATCAGAAATCCCTCTCCTTTCCTCCTCATAGAGCAACAAGGCAACGGTGCAATTAGAGAGCTTTAGATGCAGTCAGACATCTGCAGTTAAATACACTCAGATTCTAACTGTTCAACCTCACAACAGCTGTGTTACCCTTCAGAAATATTGCAAAAGAACAACATAAGCAAGTTGTTGTTAAAAGAATAAAAAGTGGCAGCTCGCACACCAAAAGCATTCAATTACCACTGCAAATACCAGATGGAAATATTTCTTATACACACATACACTAGGTAGATTTCCATATTCACTATAACAAACTATCTGCATCAGCACAGTCACTCATGCATGAAACATTCTGAAATACAAGTGATGTTTAACACAGCAGCTTCATACAAAAGCAGTTCAAAAGTACCAGAAATAAGGTGCTCCAACAACAAAGCATTCCAAAAGATAAAACTGGAAATAAACCAGATCAATTTACTAACATTAAGGAACCCTCCTTTTTAGTAGTATTAAAAACAAACCAAAACAAACCAAAACAAACATAACCACACCAAACAAACAACAAAAAAAACCCACCCCTAAACAAATACAACATAAAAGGAGTGAAAGAAATCCTTTACTATTACCACTCTTCTGCAGAGACCAAGAGAGATTAAAGTCTCAGATAGTGATGGTACTACTGGTGGCTCACTACATTTGGTGGCATTTGCTCAGTTTTCTGTCTGCACATGACAAATGAAACAGGAGAGGTTTGATTTGTTGGAAATGCAAGAGCCAAATCACTTGTGTTTTTCCAAGGCAAGGGCTTGCCTCCAGACTCTGTGGCTCAGGTGATGTCTTTGAGTGTGTTCAGCTAATCCCACCTGGTCACACCTGGGCCCTTGGCAACCTGAGCAAGGCCACATACCAACCCCAGGATAAGTGTGTTGTGGTCTCGTGTAAAGGATGGAACTTGCAGGAGCTTTTCCACCACAACAGTGTGTAACAATATTCCTGTAACTTCTGTTAGCCACCTCTGAATTTATCTTTGATATCAAAAGATATATAGAGGGGGTTGGACTAGATGATCTCAAGGGGTCCCTTGTGACCCCCAAACTGACAGGAAAAATTAAGCCAGTTAAGCAGATACAGTCTGACAGAAGCCTTGCTTTTTAAATTATTAAGTTCTAGTAATTAGCAGTCATTCCCAAGAAATTACTGAACTATGTGGACTTCATCTTAGAAATCTGAGAAGAATCACCTAGAGCAGGTTTGTTGGCAAAACAGTATTAAGTTTTCAACATAAATAAGAGTGTGACAGGATACTGTCCCACAAGTACACAAGAAGAGATGTAACCAAAAGAACATGGAAAAGTTGTGACCAGTACACAACTCAAAACACACATGAATTTTTAACAAGACACCTGAAGGATCCCTAAAACTAATCCTCCCACTTCAACCCTTTTACACTGTAGGAACAGTCAATACTTCTGTTTTGCAAGCAGTTGAACCTGGCAGAGCTGTACTGGAGCAGAAGATGCCCTTTTCATGCTTAGCTACTCATTTCTCACTTCCCTCTCCACACTCCTCGTGCAAGCCAAGTGTTCAAACCCTTCTGCAATCCTGCACGCAGGCAATCGATGGACATCAAACAAGGGAGGCAGGAATTGCACCAGCTGAAGCCACAGCAATGTCTCATCTGGTTCATTTCACAGTCAGCTAAAATGGATGGAAGGGAAGGAAAAGCTTCCTCCAGTTTATATTACCTTTAAGTGCTTGGGGAACTAGAACACACACTTAACATTTCAAATAGCTTGAATATGTGTCTTTTGCACAGGTATAAGCCCTAAATACACCACCTGGTGTAACTATCACCATGTCTGCTGCAGGTACAACACCATGTTGGTAAAAATATTGATTCTAGACTTTAATTCTTCTCAAATAAAGCAATATGATTTTACTGATATTAATGCGTGTACAGTGCTAATACATTAGTGCATTGAATTCACTCAGAGAGAAGATTTACTAAAATAAAACAACATTTCTGGACTGGCAGAACTTCTAATATGAGGAGAATTTCTACTATAAATCAAGATTATCCCTGTGTAGTAGTCCTGGTCTATATCTTCAGAGGTACCAACGGCCCCAGTGCATGTTCAAAATAGGGGGTGAAGGATCAATACCGGCTCTCTAGTACATTTGAGATGCATAGTTTCTAAACGGGAATTTTATTACAGAACTCTGCACAAGAACTATAGATTCCTTAATTTATATTTCTAATAGAAATTTCTGTTCCAGCAGACAACAGAATGATGCCCTGCTACACTATGGACTCTGCAAACACTGAGTATGATAGACTCTCTCATGTAGATGTCATTTAAATGAGGCATGAGAGAAAAAACAGCCAGAATATTTTCAAGTAAAATCACTCAGCCAAGATCACTTTAAAGGACAATTGCCTCATATTATGTCAACATTTGTGACATAATAAGACTGCCTCTAAACAGAAGCACATCCCTGGGGATTTGGTATTTTGGATTTGAATAATTATTTCATACAGTATATTAATGCTAATATTCTTCCAGCTCTAAATTTCTGATTAAGAATGAAAGCTTTCATGGATACTCAATATCAAAAATCGAATGTTCATATATATGAGCAAAATGAGAACAGTGTGGCACACAGCTTTGCCCTGATGTACATAGCACACACGTGCACGTATGAGCTGGTGGTCCCTGCAGGGGGAGAAGCAGTGCTGTTGAGAACAGTCAGACCTCTGAGCAGAGCAGAGGAGCTGGTACAGACACACACAGTGATCTTCATCACAGTGATGAAGAGCAGCTCAGCACACGAGGCAGAAAGCCAAGATGACCAGGTCATGGGATCAAGTTGACAGAGCTGTTCCTGTCACCAAGGAGAAAAGTGAATACTTTTCACGTTTGAGAAGGTTATTTCTGAGTCTCCTGTGACCTCTTCCTCTTAGAGCATTGGGAAATTTTAAATAGTATATTTTATTAGTCACTGTATATTTTATATTTAAGTCAGGTGATGTGTAGTAGAGAAATCAGTGTAACTCTCAAACAGAGAGGTGAATATTCTACAAGGTGATAGTAAAGAGCAGGCGCCTAGGCTGCCCTGAGCAAAGCAGTTCATCTCCTGCTTTAGTACACAGCTCTGCTGGGGCAATTTCCACTGCTCTAAAGAGCTGGCTTCTATAAAGCCTAGAAGTGGCTCCATCAATCAGTAAAATGTTAAAATCTTGTATTTTGATACAATGCCTATTGAAAAGATGTGGGAAGCTCATTTGTACAACTGAGGCAAGCAACTGCTTCAGTTGCTGTAGCACTCCCTGCCTTTTTCAGTTCCTTGTTTTCTGACTGTTTTATTAGACAAATCAAGATTAAAATACTATTCACTCTAAAATACTATTCACTCTAAAAAACCAAACCAACAAAAATTCAATTTGGATTTTGTGCAGACTGAAAGTCGAAGTGGGTGATGCAGCTGAATCAAAACCAGAAGAATTTCCAACTACTGTATTTTGTCGTTGTGACATAAAACAATTTAAGAAGTTAACAGCCCAAGCTGTTAATCAAGATAACTGGAAACCACGTTAGTTTGAGAAAAAAAAAAAAAGAGTATGAGATATTTCACACTTAAGGCACTGAACAAGAATAAGCTTCCACCTGTTAGCATATTAATAATGCTGTTAAGAATATGATGTGCTTGATTCTGTGCCAGAGATTTCATAAGCCTATGCAATTTCTTATCTGTCAAGAAGCACTTTTTAGCTACTGGAAGAAATATAAAAAGGTAGAAGTGGAAAAAGAAGAAAAAAATACTGCATTAAGACTGGAATGAGATGGTGAAAATCCAGTCACTTGACTCATCTACCATTGGGCTACATACATTGGAGGATAGATGAAAGCCCAATATTGCATCAGGATATGGATTGTACTGAGTGACCTCACAGAACTTTTCCATCTGTGCTATTAATAATGTGACGCAGACACTGTGAAAGAGAGCTGGCAAAAAAAAAAATAAAAAAAAAAAAATAGGATGTTAGTGGAGAGATGATGGATAAGAAGGGAAAGTATAAAGCTGATAGAAAAAATTACTGGGTATAACAAGCAGGGCATATTGTAAAAGCACTATGATGTAATGAGAAGAAGATGAGCTGATACTCCTAAAAGTCAAATTATTAGATTTGTAGAGCTGAAAAAGTAACATCACGGAAGGATTGCAAGCTGAGCAAATAAATCAGAGTGAATAATTTACTTTATACTTTGCTCACAAAAAGTTCTCTCACCTAGTTACACTTCCTTCAGCTTTCTTGCTTTAAATTTCTATCATTTGCTGTGAAACACTGGACTGTGTGAATTGATTGAAACTGCATTAGGTATGTGACATTCACATGGCTTTTTGGTTACATCATGTAGTCACAAGCTTCATTCAGTATTGCCTTGTGAGTCAAAGAATATTTACAGAAAAGCACATCTCGAGAGCTAGAAAAAGATCTCTGGGACAAGATCTGTCTGTTCAGTTTTGTTACATCACAGGGACTCTAGAAGCTTGGAGAACCTTCATTTTTCCCACTACATAAGGCAGTGCCCCTTCTCATTAAAATAATATCCACTAAGTCTATGCCTAGGAGATCTTAAAACATGTTTTAGGGACTACCTGCTTGAATGGAAACTGTTCATCAAGTGGCTAAAAAGGGACAGAATAGAATGGCATACGGGTAAAAGGTAGTTTCTGTGTTTTAACAAGTATTTGTTGAAAACCCACCATGAAACATTTGCACATGTTCTTGCCTAAGGAAGGAACTAAGAGTGTAAGGGTGAAAAAAGGGGTTAAAAATATTTGTGCAAGACAGCACTCAAAGTCAATTTTAAGAACAACTGAAACTGACACAACCACTATTGCAGTGGGTCCCAGGACAAGCTTAAGTATTGATTCCACAAAGCTGTTCAGCAACCCGTGCTGTAAACAACCCAGTTAACTGGAGTAACTTTGGAGCCAAGCATCATAAAAGGTGACCTGGGCTAGAGCAGGTTCCCAGAGGGAAGCTTGCAGAGAAATGGACATTTAATACATCTTGTTGATCAAGCCAATTTTCAGACTAAGTAACAGATGTGTCAGGGAACAAGGCCCTTTTTTTGGCTAGAAAGTAATTTAGAATAATTGAGGTTCAGACAGCTATGGTGACACCGTGTGTTACACAACACTGACTAAAGATGGTGTGTGCTCTGCAGCAGGTAGATGGAAAAGGGACACTCGAGGACAATAAGTAGAGAAAAACAAAATCCTATTCAGCAGAAATCCATCTTAAGGAAGCTGCAGGTCTAGCAAGGTGAAGGGAGTGACACCATTGACAGTGTTAGGTCTCATTCCCTGTTTCTGTCAGGGACACAGCACTTCTCACAGGGTGCACACATCCTACCCTTGGACCATTTTTCTGACACTGTGCCCTCAATCATTTGCCCTGTCAGCTTCTTAAGCCACCTTGTCTGGGAGCCTCAGGGAGAAGATACAGGAGTTCACCTCTGCTATCAGTATTGCAAACAAGGTCAAGTCAGGGAGAAATTATTGCAGAACTTGTACTTTCAATGCTTTAATCCTGCCATTGGGCTGCCCTGGGCTTCTAAGCAAAAATAGGAACAGACCACCTTAAAAACCAGGTAGGTTATCCTCTCCAAAGCACCTGTTTGATTTGTCACAATTCCATATTGTTCAATTATGTTTCCACTCTCTGCCTGTATTTTAAATGGAAAGAGCACTCTGGCAAAACAAAGTGGTTCAAATGCAATTCACGTTGCTCACCAGTGCATGCTAAGCTCTGCGTGCAATAGGCTGCAGGATCTGGCCTTGCAGACTTGAGCACTCCTAGAGTGGAGGTCACCCTGCAGCCCCACGTGGTGACCACCACGCAGTCATCACCAGACCTGCAGCTGTGTCACAGAAACTATGAAGACAGACTGGCACAAGTAGCTTTAAATCAGCACTTGTCAGGACAATTCTGTTGCAGTTTCAGCCCGAGTTCAGTCCCTTGGTAGCTGCACATTCCCTGCCCACTGGAATCAGCTCACAGAGCACTGCCCATCCACACAGGCAACCACAACACCTGAGTTCAGAGGTCTCACAGATGAGAGCAAAATGGTACTTCCAACTGAGACAAAGGCCTCAGTGTTTCTCGTTATTAATATCTTTTCCAGCGTGTGTGCAAAATAGGCTGTGACTAACAGTGACAGCTTTGAAATACCAGTATTTTCAACACCAGCTGTAAAGAAGACTTAAATTAATGTCCCAAGATTTGTTCTAGGTCTGCAAAAACGAGTTTTGCCAAGGAACTTGCTTTGGTAATGTCTGGTCTTTCCGTTTTGCTTTCCTTGAAGGACAGATTTTAATTGGCATGAACATTCTAAGAAGTTGAACATCAGAAAATGTTATGAGAAAAAAAACCTTGTGGGCAATTAATTTTACATTCCTAATGAAGTTTGTTCACAGCCGAAGTGTTTTAAGCGTTCATTTACCATAGGATCAGAAACAATATAATGCATCTAATCAATCCTAGCTAGAATCACAGCATTGTCAGCGTCTATCCAAATGAAATTCTTGCATAATCAATTTGCCATTACTACATGAAATTAAAAACCACATTCTAGAAACAAGCATACAAAAGGAAATGTTGCTGAAGAACTGATTCAGGTCAGCAAAACTATCACCTACATGTAGACATTGTAGAGTATAGCAGATAGGGTAAAAATGCAGGATAGGTTCTTGCAAATTAGGACTTTCCAGAGTCAATCAACTCTGAAACTAACACAGGGCTGTGCTGGAAGGTTTTACTAATGTCTAAATTAAAATGTCTAGGGATCTGTTTGGATTTTTTTTCCATAAGGCACACCTTTTCTTGTTTATTCATTTCAAGTTCATTTCCAATGTTTCAGAAGTTCTGGCACTGCTTCCCACTGTTAGAGGTGGTCAGAAATCAGTTTTAGATTGACTGCAATTTTATACAAGCAGTAAACAATTTCCAAACTATGCTGGAGCTGAGCAAGCACTTTCTGAGCTCAGACCCACATAGGAGTTGGCTATAGCAGTACAGCCTAGTGAGTGTTAATGCTCAAAGATGCATTCAAGCTCTCAACTCTTACAACCTTGCACAAAAACAAGAAAAATCATGGTGCAATGTACAAAACTCTTCAAAAAAAAAAAAACAAACCTGACCAAAACCAACCAACCAAAGCACAACAAGAAGAAAAACAGCACAAAAACAAACCAAAAAAACCTAAACCCTCTATTTAGGTGCTTGATACTAACCCTTAAAAATAAAGGTCTGATAAAAGCTATTGGTGCTGCCTTCCATAACCCCACCTCCTTCTTCTACTGAGTTTCTGTGTAAATATAAATGCATTTTGGTATAAAGTATGAGCAGATGCATCTTTAATTGTTTCAGCACAGGAGGGATCTTTTAAATGCAGTTACAATCAGCCTCAACATAAATTAACTGATACTGAGAATGTCATGAATATCAATGCTCATTGAGCTTGCATGTCACAGTCATGGTTAGCCACCTAAGATTATCCAGATATTTCTTTGTTGAAAGAACAAATATTTGAATACCTACAAACTACGTCTTCCAAGTCTTTTATTGTTATTAAAAATGCTGGTTTTAACCCTTTCCCACTTTCACTAGGTATTCATTTATGCTGGCAGCATTTGATTGCTTTTCAGTCATTCCTTAAGCAGCAGGTTCCTGATCAGAAGGAGCCCGAAATTTTTGGATGAGAAAAATTCTTGGAAAAAATAAACATTCTTTAGGAAGTTCTCCTGTGCTTCAATGCTTTCCAACAGTAAAAAGGAACAAGGTAAATACCACACCTCAGAGGAAACGTGTGACACTTTGTGCACATAATGGCTTACTAGTCTAGTCTTCGTATACAAAAACTTCCACAGGAGTTCCAGTGAAGAAATCCGATGGGTTTGGGTATGGCTTACAAAGTTCAGAAAGTTGAGCTCATCCTTAACACGGCAGTATGTTTGGTGCCACTAGGTATCAGACTGGTGTAGTGCTGCTGCTCAGGCTGCAGGTTTCTCTGAGCCCAGCTGCCCCAGCGCTGCCCGGCCGTTCCGCTCCGTCTCGCCGCGCGCCTGTCAAACACGGGCAGGTCTCCCCGGTGCAACCCAATAACCACAACAGCGGGCAGCGGATGAGAGAGGGCAAGGAGGGAGGGGGAAATCATCTTCAAATTTTAAGCAGTGTTTGAGTCCCATTTGCTCCCTTTGCCCCTGCGTGCTCGAGAAAGCCCATCTTGGCAGCGTAGCTGCAGTCTGAGCTGAGGTGTTACCCTCTGACCCCGGGAGTCAGGCCCTCTCAACGCAGATTCTTTGTCCATTTCAAAGCCCGAATCAATACATCCAGAGCTAAGAACAGAGCTGCACAGCTGTGTGCTGCATATAGCAGTTTTCTCTCTGAGGTTTTGGCATTGGACACAACATACTAATCGTTTTGCAGTTACTGTCTATCATCCGAGAGGTGCCTGCATGTTCAGGCTCAGTACTTGCTAAACGCTTAGCTGACGATTTTGCAGTTATTAGCTTGTCTGCAGAGCTGATAAGAGCAATGATTTGATATTGCTTTGCCTTAAAAATTAGTCTTTGGTGAAACACGACCGTGCCAGTGGAAATGAAAAGTCTCAAATGCTATTCAGACTTAGGTTTGCTGTGGTCTACCAAGTATATCATGGCTTTTTGAATGAATGTTATGAAAACTATTCCTGACATCTTGTTCTGCTTTTATAAGAAATTTGTATCAAGTAATTTTGCTCACTCAGTTGAATTTCAAACTTAATTCTTCTTGCTTTTAAATGACATTCCAGTATCTCTAACAAACTCTTTCTCTTAGCTTTTAAACATCAACAAACTATCTTAACAGTTATTATTTTCCAACAAATTTTTCACCTATAGAATTTTGGTTCCACCATTTCTCCTGCCTGCAGCATTTTAAAATGCAGTAACAAGTCAAACCACTCAGCACAATGTCTTCAGCAGAACTGATGACCACGGAGCTCTAAGACACTGGAGATTAATTAAATCCAGAACAATAATTAAACCATGATCCCTAGTGTTTAAAATGCTTCCCAAACACTGTCTCTGACACACAGAGTAGTACTGGCATTCAAGAAAACAGAGTTTATATTGCTTTTTCATGCAATGTCATCTTGCACTGCTGATTTTGACCAGAACTAGCAATGTCATGTATAGAAACAGAAGAACATCACTTGCTCTCTTTCTGAGCAAAGATCAAGCAGAACCTGGCCCAGAGAAGCGAAACTCCTACATGTTGCTTCCCTACCATAATTAACAGCTTACTAAGAAATTACAGTAGCTATGTTAAGAGCTGTGATCAGGTTTTCCCAGACCCAACACTTGCAGGCAGATTCTATTGACATGTTTGGCTGCAAGACCTTTCATGACTTGAGATTTTGGGAGCAAATTTCACCACCCTCGGGAGAACAGTATTCTGGAAGTTGCCAACTGTAGCTGAAAACTTCTGTCAGAATGACTGTGCTAGCAACCACAAAGTGAAATATAACACCAGCTGGGTTTGAATGCTTTAGAGAGTGTTCCCATCTAGTATTTCATTCCTTTGCCCAAACAGGATACCCACAGTATGTCTAACAGCTTGGCTTCAATTTTCTTGGCCTGAAATAATTTTGCATCCTGGCAGGATACTTCATTCACTCTACAAATCTCCGCATCCGTCTTTCACTTACTGTTTCCAAAACACCTAATTTTTCACACCACATTTTGCTTATTATTTAGAGGATCATACATTTCCAGCAGGGAGAGGGAAATAATTTGAGCAACTATTGCATTAAGATGCTCATGTAATTTAAAAAACTCACATAAAGTAGCTTTCTGGAGAATCTTGGGCTCTGGCTTCTACTAAGCTTTTTATTCATTGTGAAATCCACTTCCAGCATGAAGCTTATACATTGTTTTGGTTTTACAGATTTTATTAAATGAACAGATATTGAAAATGAACAGATATTGCAGAGTGTATGTGGGACAGAGCTAAGTCCTACAACATTTATACCAAATACTAGACCTTTAATTTCTTAAGGTTCATTCCAGTCTGAAGTGAATCAAAATGCATTTCAATTGTCTGCTGCAGACTATCCCTCTAACTACACAAAACTCATTTTCTTCTTGCATTCTGTTGTGAAAATACTCAACTCCCATTAAGGAAACCTTTTCAACTGCATTGGTTCCTACTGCAGTTCTAGCAGAGAAAGTATACCAAAGTGTAAGGGGGAAAAGAAAAAAGAAAAAAGAAAAAAAAAGAGAAAAGGAATTTATTCCTAAAATCTGTGATTCAAAAGAGTTAAAAATGTAAAACTTGGCATGGCTTCAGCTCAGTCATATAAGAAGCATGAACACAATAATAATATAGCAAGGGGATAAATAAATCCTACACACACTAATGACAGGGTAATTCCCAAGTCCACTGTACTTTTCTAACCAAGCTGCACAAGCATTCCTAAATTATTTTAAGCCAGATAGAGTACATAAGGTTGTGTCTACTTCTCAAGTACTTCATTTGCAATTAACGTTTTTACCAGTACAAATTATTCACTTAACTTTGCTGAAGAATAACACCAGAAGCCCAATATAATGAGTGACAGAAATGTATTCCAGTTATTTGTGGATTAGAGCATTTTGGTGATTTCCGTGAGATAGAGATTGCTTCTAAAAAGACTTATTACCCAAACTGCTTCCTTGTGCATGAAGACACAATAATCACAGAATATTAAAAAAAAAAAAAAAGAATAAAGTGTGAAGGGCGTTAAGACGACTCAATCCATCCATTGTACTTTGTGAGTCAGAAAGACATTTGCTCCAAAAGACTTGATAATGATGCTTCTTCAGTTTCCCAAAGCCAAACTCCAATACTTGAGCCCTCTTACAGTTAGAAAAGGACTGGAAATGTCTAATCCAAATTAGCCTTCAACATATTTTAATGTATTCTTTTTCCAAATAATGATCAGAACAGATCATGTCTCTCTGCATCAGCTGCCACTATATTTAAGGAATTTCCATGACTCAGTTTCCACTACTCTAACCCCCAAAATGATGGTTCCTCTCCTTGTCGGAAATTCTTTTTAATTATCTCCTAGATTTTTCCAGTTGATCCCAGTCGTTTTTTGAAGTGTGATGCCCAAAGCTGAATAAAGTGAAGTTCATCAAGGGCTTATGGTTTCTGTTCTAGCATTACACGACAGTTCAGGAGTGCCACTGTCACACTGAGGGCTTCTGTCTATTTTGTGAACCATTATGAGTACTGGATCATTCTTAGGCACTCAGTTTCCAGAACTGATTGATCCTAATTATGTGTGTTCTTATCCTCCTGATTAGTAAGATCAACAAGCTCACCACTTTGAATCTTCCCCCCAACGAAAAACATAAAACTATTTCTGAAGTTAAGATCTCCTTGAAATGTAATGCTAACCTTAAATACAGGGATGAAAGCTCCCAGTTTGGTGCCACCTACACATTTAACTTCTATATTTTCTGTTTTATCATGCAAATCATTTATGAAAACATTAAGCAGTAGTTAGGATGCATCCTAGGGAACTCACCTCAAATATCCCTCAAAATGGACTGTGACTCACTAATCATTTCCTTCCATTGCAAGAAAAAAAAAAAAAAAAGGTTTAAACACTTTTTTTTCTATAAATTCACCTTGCTTATATTCTTCAGCTTGTTTCCGCATGTATTTACACATGACTTTTTGTAACAAGCATTCAGACAGTCAGAAGATGACAACTAAGTTCATCATTTGCACAGCAGGAGGAGTCTTCCTCCAATTTCTCCTGCAGGCTGGTTCTAAAGACCCCACTACAGGGGGGCCTGCATTGAGGCACCAACATTTAAACATCAGGTTTTCAATAAAAGGTTAGAAATCTGTGCACAGGTTCAAGCTCCATGTGTGCTTGCAGTGTATCTACACTCAGTTTAATGCTACTAATATTTGCAAGCTTATAAACAGCTTTTTACCAGATTATAGCCATACATACTTAAATTCAACATGGTAATCATGAAAGAGGAATTCCTGCTCAACTACTGGAATTGATCCTCTTGCTTTATTTATGTGAGGAGAGAAATGCAGTTAAATATTTTACAGTTTAGCTACAATTTTTCATCCATCCCCCTGCCCCACATCTTGTGGTGTCCCCCTGCTAGATCTCTTATGTAAGCAGATTTTTTTTCCCTCCTCTGAATTGTAAACACTTCTAAAACAAAACAGATAATCTAATGCCCTTTAAGTGGTAATTTTTTTTTCACCTACACACTTAAAAAGGATTGTGCAAACACCTTTCCTTACTTAAAACAGCAGGAATGCACTCTGTACAGCTAAAGGCAGAACAAGTTATTATGACTTGCTGAGGAAACTGAGGGGTATTACAAAACAATCAACTTCCTTTATTGATTTTACACTTTGCCTGCACTCACTTTATATATGTATTTCAGCTCACACTGGAAGAGGGACTGCACTTCTGTGACATCATTTTTCACTGCCAAATGCTTATTTGATGAAAAGTCATTTTGAAATTAATAATTTGAGAGCAGATATTGAAAAAAATCTCAGTGCAGTTTGACACTGTCACAAAAAATGCATTTTCATACTTATTTGAAATAATGCTTCAGGTTTGAGGTTTTTATATGGCTGCTTCAGTAAAGCAGTTGTTAACCCTTTCAGGAAAGTAAAGCAGTCAGATTAAGTTGAAATAGAATTGTATCACCAGGTGACAGTTGTGAAATCTGGCATAATCTAGAAAGATTTAAGTTAATTCTCTGAGAGGCAGGTTGGATGAGGCTCTGAGCAACCTGGTCTAGAGTGAGGTGTTCCTGCCTCCATGGTAGGGAGGTTGGAATGAGATGACCTTCAAGATCCCTTCCACCACTCTATGATTTTAATTGTGGAGTTCTACAACCCTCAGCCAGTTTGTGACTTCGTGCAACTCAACTCTTTGGCAGAAGAGGTGCACAAAGCCTGTCTGAAAGCATCCAACAGCATTTACACAGTGTGAAAAATCTAAACCTACTCTTTTTTTCACATTAAAAATCCAACTTCTTAAAGGAAAATTATTTTTAGCCTTATCTCAAACAAGGGCAACTGAGCAATTTCCTGCTGCAACATAAACTTTACATAGAAATGATTCTATCTGTGGCTACTAATCAAATGTCATTTGTATATGATCAGAGGGCATAATGAAGACTTGCCTCTATGGAAATCGAGATCAGTTTTGTTATCTCCAAGCCATGGTTATGAATAATATATTGTCCCATGTGCATATAGCAGTGATTGATGCACTGATTAATGTGTTTCTCTTTTTATGCTGTAAAAGGCCAGGAACTAAAAATACACCCTGAAGGCCTCTTCCTCCATATAGCTCCATAAACCTACTTGAGCTTTCATTCAGAGAATGAGAAGTCACAGGACAAATAAAGAGCATCCACACAGTTTCCATACTGAAAAACAACAACAGTCCTGAAGATTTCCTATTATTCCAAATCCCACAGTTGTTTCACATATTGGGAGCATTAAGGCACAAATGTGAGAAAGCTCTGGATAGAGAATCTAATTCCCATGAATGCTCATATGTGGACTGTTGCTTGGCCAAGGGCTAAGGAATTGTTTCAGAGCAATTCTTTGTTATGTAAGTAATATGGAAACAGGAAGTTTTAATGAAGTTTAGATTTCTGAAAATGACTCCAATTCATTACTACATTTTGAAAAACTAATCCTAAAATAGCCTTCCCCCCCGCCCCCCCCCGGATTCTGGTTTATCTGAAAGGGTGTAAACAAGTTGTCCAAGGTGACATGCTTTACTTGAGGCAGACGCACCATCTTTCTGCAGAGTTGTTAGGTAACACACAATACTTCCTCCTTGGACAGTGAGCAAATGCCAAGGACTATATCATTATGCAATTGTACCTTGTTGGATCTCAGTGTCCACCATCCCTCTTTCTAAATCTTATAGCATGAACTCTGAGAAACATCTTTGTCCTGGTTCTTTATAATGTCTTGTGTGCATTGACACACTATTGCTTTTGTCATTGATTTTCTACATCTAGTACAGAGTGCCAGACAACAACAAGCTGTGCAGCCAGATTCTACTTATTTCAGATATACCATAAGGAAAGCAATAGTATTTAAGGCCTCTCTTGCCCCACCTCCCACCCAAATTTCATTTTCAGACAACTACAGCTCTACCCAAACATGAGTTTAATTCCTGGAATACTATAAATATTAAAACCAAACAACTCTCTCACTCTGCTCCAATTAGCTTCTGCTTTCATTATTGTGACCTCTAACCCTCATTCCAAGTAAGAGCATAAAAAAAAATTCTACCCTTGAAAAGCTGTAAAATAAGTCACTTCATATTTTTATCTTTCAACTGTCACAAGATAGATTTCCCTTTATAAAATTAGTACATTTTGGAATAAATTCCAGTTATATTTCTATTGGGTTTATACTGAACCAAAGCGCTATGCTCAGAAGAGCTATTCCAGAGTTATCACGACAGCAGAATCTGCACCTCTGCAGTCATCTGCAAGCTGAAAGAGAACCTGTCTTGACTAAACCTGGGCTTAAATCTTCCTCTTTTCAAAGGAGTATCAACCTGTACCCAAAGTGCTCAACTGCTTTGACAACAGGGCCTCCCTCAGCAAAGGTTTCCATATGCAGCCAAGTCTTGCACACAAGTCACCATCCCAGCCCCTGGGGTGAGAGTTGACTTCTTGCTCGCATTTGATGTTTGCAAAGTAAAGAGGGTTAACTGAGGTCAACTGGAGGAAGCATGAAGTGGACTTGAGGGTTGAGCAGATAACTGTTTGGGATGGAGCTGGGGCTGGCTCTGTGAGATAAGCATCAGTAACGATCAATACAGCACAAGCAAAACCGCAAGAGTTAAGAAATAATACAGCAGCAGCTTAAAAAAAAAAAAAATCAATCCTTTTTTTTTCTCACCCAGCAAACTACTAGCAAGATTATATTTGGGTCAATGTCACTCAGACTTTTCAAATCACTATGCTTTCTTGGGCCTTATATCTATTGCTCCTACAGTCTCATCTCATCCCTTTTTCTCTAAAAATGAGGAAGGCTAACAAACCAGAACCAAGTGTAGCTCAGTTTTCTTCTTTTGTACTGCAGGTTTCCACTAACATTCACAAATGACTCTGATCATAAGACGTACCAGTTTACGTGTAGGTCTGTCTGCATCTAGTCAGGACAGATGTATTTTACATCATAATTTGTTTTTCTCCTTGAACTCTGTCACTGTGGCTGTTATCGCAGTAAACTCACAATTTTCAAGCTATCAAATTAAGTAGTTATAACACAAATGGAAAATATTTGTGGTGTGTTCTAGAACCAGAAGGTGCCCAGATCAAATCAGTGTTCTTTCACAACTATTGCAAACACCATGTGGAATCTACTCAAAAAAAAGATTTTCTGCTCTATAGTTTCCCCACTGGTGCTTCTTTCACATAATTTAAAGAAGCTTAACAAAATAATTTATAGAGCCTATTAGAAGAACTGGCTAAAGACCACCAGAGAAAATTAAGAGTCAAACAAGTTGAAAAACACTTTCATTGCTTTAGTTTTCTCTACAGCTCTAGAAAAAGAGGGAGCAAAAACATGGTCTCTGAAAAAACAATCTCCTCCCTTATCACCAAACAAAAAATGCATATTCAGTCTGCATTCCTAACACTAAAGCCAGAGTATAGATCAGAGCTGCCTCCCAACAAATTAAGTTCTCCACTGATTCAGCTGCTACTTGCATTAGTGTCAAAGGAAGGGAATTACCCAGGCCTTGCTTGAAGAATATCTAGATATAGAAAGGTCCCCTTATAAATAAAAATTCTCTCTTTACCAGACTATTCATCTATCTTCTATTTTCTTCCTAGCTGCCATCCAAGGCTCCTGACACATGACTTGTGGAATCCCAATTACTCATCTGATAGGGCACAACTGCACGCTCTCAGCTATTACAAAATAGAAATTGTGCCTTTCTCTAAATTACCCATCACAAAAATGTCTGTGTCATACGTTTGGGCATCAGGTACACACCTCTCAACTCACTATTGATTTGATTTCAGTGCCTGTATGATACCCTATTCTCTCTTCCCTAACTGGAATTTACTTTTTTTTTTTTCCCCTCTCAACCTTGTCCTGATTATGATTTTATTTCTCTTTTCAGCTTATTTGAAGTTTCCAGAGCAAGAAAAACTAGGGGTTGGATGATTGAGTAGCATAATGAAGAAAAAGGAGAATAAAAAAGAGCAGACAAGGTATGGATGAGCTGAATTTGGGAGGCTAGAAGTGATCTGCATTCAGCCGTTGTGGCAATGCTATGTAAGCAGGAACTTGCCACATTACATGCATTTTATTTTTCACTGTTGTTTATGATCCAAACTTGTAGCATTCAAAAACCTCAGACACCTTTATACAGGAGCTGTGCTCATGTCCATGCTTTCACAGCAGCCCTAACCTGGTGGCATTAGGGCCACTGCCACACCACCAGTGGGCCCCCTGCCTGACACAGCCCTCACTCACACTGTCTGGGTTAGGCTACAGGAGAATTCCTGCATGTTCTCTCTCTAATCACTCAACCTGGCACTTCATTCTGCTCTGAAAAGGTTACCCCTGGAAAGACTCAAGAACACAATGATGGACAATCGTGCATCTCTGCATGGTTTTACTTCTCCATAGACATGATCTGCATAGGTCTGCTTCCAGAGATTTCTCTGTAAGGTTTACTGCCAGAGTATGTCACTGTCCCTGAAAGAGTGGCTCTGCTAGAAAGGGGTTCCTTAGCAGAAAGGGCTAATTCAGCTTCATTGAATAGCTTGTTCTTCAGCACCAGCACTAAAATTATTACAGACAATGAGAAATATTACAGACAATAGTAAATATAAAGAGAACAAACAATTCAAGGCTTTCCTGTCAAATGTCTCTTGTTCCATCTCTGACAAATGATTTATGACACCTAGAGAGCTACTGCATTGACTCTCCTCCTCTTTATGATACTTAGTTATTAAAACATGATTTTGTTTTTTTCAACAAGTGCAGAGGAGGGGAAAAAGAGTGATTTCTCATTTACTTGCTCACTTCATGGGGAATCCCAGGCAGGACCAGTATTTATAGCTATCTGAAGCATCCATATTTTCACAAGTATAGGACAGTTTTTAGAGGCATTGCTTAGCTGATAATATTAATAGTATTTGAGATTGAAGCTGAGAAAGCTGAATATAGACTAGGTCTGATGCAACAGTGGGTTGAAGAAGTAAAATACTGCAGGCATTTGTGCTGAAAAGGAGCCAAGAAAGCCTTACACATTCGTGCAGAATAGGTATTAAAATGGGACTGTTTTCAGTGGTATATTCCAGTTTGTATTTAAACAGTTGCCACTGAATTTGGCACAGGGAAGATACTGAGTTTAACATCAGTTACTTGAAAGGTTACTTGCTTTTTCTGGTACTCAGAAGTTCTTCTTAGCATTATCTTCATTAGAAGGACAGCTCACACAGTCTGTATGTTGTGGTTCAGGACAGGAGCTGGTGTAAATCAGCACCAATCTTGTGAAGTTGTTCAGGAATATCAGTTTTAAGAGACAAAATCCTTCGCATTAGATGTTTAAACCCACTTGACCCTTTTGGCATTGTGTCATTGGTAGCACCAATAATGACCAGAGTTACTCAGCTAAGAAACAGACTGCAGACTAGTAATATAGGCTATCTATTCTAGCAATAAAACCCACAGAACAACAACCAACCAAACAAAAAAATCAACCCAACCCTTATAAATTGTTTGCTTATTAAAAAAATGCAGACTAGAGATAGCCAGTCTGGCTCTTAATATCCAGTGTAATTCTAAGGAACAAACCAAACTTCAATCTCCAGTCCCAAGCAGTGGCTTTCTTTTCCTACAGTGCTTGGACTGCCAGGTGCCATCCACTGCCATGGGGAACAGGACATGGTGACACAAACAGAACCACTGCTGAATTAATAGACTCAAAGGACTGGGTCTGTACTCAGTGAACTACACAGGAATTTCAGGCCAGCAGTAGCTCCCTGTGAAATTTTCAACTCAAAAAACCCAAAACTCCATTTAATTTACCTTGGGTAATATTTTGACAAACTCAAATGCAAGTTAAATCCTTCAAAACTAAGATGAAGCTGGCACATTAATAGCTGGTGTGGGTGGGTTCTTAGGTCACTGGAGTCTTTCATCACTTTAAAAGTGTCACAGAAAAGACCAGAAGTTTTTGCAGGGCAAATCATCCTGTTTACACAATCAAGTAAAATTCCTTCTTGGAGCTGACTTGTCAGCAACTTAAATCAGGTTTTGTTTTCTTTTTTTAATTGCCTTTTATTTATTTTTTTTTTTTGCAAGCAGAATATTCATGAGCAATTTTTGTAATAATAGACTTTGCTGTCTCTGGAAAAGGGAGTATCAAGAAATGTATTTCTTCTTCTGCACTAGCTGACTCAACAAGAATTTATGGTTATTTATCAAGTAATTTTGGAACGTTCAAATGAACAAAAGCTTAGAAGATATGCTGCTAATGAAAGAGAAAAATAATCCTTCCCTGAAGAATTATTCTAAATAGCTACAAGTGTACTACAGAGTATATGTAAACTTTTGTACCTCAATATATTCAACACTCCCCTTGAAAAATACAAGTTTAGAACCCAAATTCAGCTCTCTTCTTCCTAAAACTATTATATTTGAAGTATTTTGGCTAAGTAGAAATCAGAGTTACTCTCACAAAGCACCATGGCTTGAAAATGTATGTCACCAGTACCTGATACACCTATCCACTAAATAAAGTCAGCAGAACATTAATGCTAATATGGTATGTAGGGCCAACATTTATCAGGCACACAAGCTATTTCTTTAGGCTGCCAAAAATCCTTCTTAAGCCATGGGGAGAGAATACTCAGCAGGGCTGTTACTGCAGGAGCACCAGTGCCAGTTTGACAGTACCCTCATCTGACTTACACTTGGCAGCTGAGAACTAGAGTTTCATGCCAGTAGTGGGGAAATAAACACTGGAAATCTTTCATATATGAAGCAAAGGCAGCAAGCATTAAACACTTGAAGCATATAATCTCAGTATCAGAGAGAATCAATGAGCCATGTAGCCATGCCCTGACCTCACAACTCCAAGCAAAATTTCTGACTTTGAGACTCGTACTTCTGGCTATTCTATTGCACCATCATGGAAATAGGAATAAAAACTAGACAAAGCTCAATACAGAAAAACCTAGATTAGAGTTTTTAAGATCTGACCAGAAGATGTTATCATCTGCAGAAACTGTGAACACTTATCTACTTTCACAACAGGATTAAGCCCTTGACTATTCCACTGCAGTGACCTTGTGGACAATTACATAGATGGAATATGGTAATCACAAAAAGAACAGGATACATCATTTTCTGCAGAGGATTCTCCAGGTCCAGATTGAAGAGTTTATTGGATTGTGTTTTGTTTGGGGTTTTTTTGTCTTTTTTTTTCTCATTGCTTTGTTTGGGGTTTTTTTTGGTCATTGTTTTGAGGATTTGTTTTGCATTGTTGCATAACTGGAAGTAAAAACCTTATTCCCAACTGTAGCATGTTTTTTCCAAAAATTCCACATAATGAGGAAAGGTTTCTCTGAGCATTTCAGATTTATCACCTGAGCTGCCACAGGCTACCAACTTTTACATTAAAATTAATTTTTTATAATACTATTCCAGAAGCATTTGTCACAGGAATCCTTAGAACAAACACACAGGCAAGATCTCTGTTTATTTATTGGATTCCAACCTTTGTAGTTATAGTTAAAGCCATGAGAAAAACTTCCTAATTAGTCCCATAATCTCAAGGAACCAAGGGAAGAAAAAGATGTTCCCATAGACAAAATAAGCAACCAACTTCAAAATGCCCAAGGTTAATGATAGAATAAAACAAGAATTAGTAAAAAACAGTCAAGGGAAGTGCTTTGCATTTTTGAGACTCCTGGAGGCATGTGGGTTTTGTTTTTTTCCTTGTAGGTGTGCATACACATCTGCATATGAGAAGCAGATTGTTTTCCAAGGACTGATGCTTCAAAACACACAGACATTTCAGCTCTGGAAACTTTTGCTACCTTGAACTCTTTTGAATCTGTGGCTAGATATGTACATTAAACCAACTATGAAAAGAATCAGTCTATTTCCAAGGAATTTCATATCTTTACTGAAGCTAACTTAGTAGTGGGAAAAGACAATTAATTAACTCTTAGAGATAATTTTACTTGAGACAAAACTTAGCTCCAAGGTAGATCCTGTAGCTGTGTTCAGACAAAGATGCAGAGAGAGAACATGACAATCATGATCCCAATGGCAGGCAAGATCTCATCACCCAATTCCTCAGCACTCCTTTGCTGCATGTTTGTCATTTTTTTCCACATAGACATATCTAATGAAGCTGGAGAAATTAAGATTGCACAGGAACATAGTTTTGCAATCAGAGAAAGCTACCACCTAAACAGATTATCATAAGAGCCTCTGCAGATCAGCTATGGGAGACATGGTCACTGGTAATATTGTATATCCAGTGGTGTAAGCTAGCCTTGAAAAAATTCCCAATATGAAGCAAAGAAAAAAAGCAACTTAAAAAAATTACTAACACTACAGAACATGAATTTAGCAAAACAAAAAACAACACAACAACAAAAGGGAAAAAAACCAAACAAGCCAAAAAAAACCCAATAACAAAATAACAGTCCTTCTAAATCCAGGTAAGAGAATATTGAAAGCCAAAATAATTCATTTTCTTTTCTACCCTTAGAGCTCATGTGGGTAGTTAATACTAGCAGCATCCCCACAGCAGCCATACCCCAAATCCAAACTGTCAACTCCTCGGGTCCCTCTCCTCACCCCATCTGGTTCTGCTAAGTCATCGAAGCCACCATGATAAAAGAGAGCACATTTACCATTCTCTCTAATCTCTTTAAAGTTTTTCAATAGTCCTAAATTAAATCCCTTTCACCCTTATCACTTTATCCATCAGAAAATCCAGAGGATATTTGGATTCAGACATCCATTGCACCAAAGATCTTTCATTACAACACATAAAAAAGCACTTTTATTGAACAAGAACCCAATTACTTAACCCAGCTTCAGGTTTCATTCTACCCTGCTGCTTCCACCTCGACATGGACCTACTAATCTCTTCTGACGGGCAGTGCTCCCTATCAGCTCTGATGCAGCGAGATCATTCCTAACCTCCCTTGCAGAGCACTACTGATTAAATAAACTGAGATGCTCATCTCAGCTTCTTTGGACCAATGAATAACAATGAGAAAATCAAGTTGGGAGATAGAGACCTTTTTCCCTTTAATATGAACAGCATTCAGAAATAGATGGAAAATGAGGGAAAATAATTCAGTAAAAGAAACAGGAACGAAACAGCTAAATGTTTATACTGCCTTATATAAATGATTCATTTATTGTATCAGCTAGAGGTGATGCTTCTGCCTTTTGTTTCTCTGCTGCAAATTAGTAAACAATTTCTTTGCTACTGTAATAGCTAAGTGATGGTATAGCTTCCAAATGCTTCCCAAGCAGAGGGTTATGAATATTAGCACACAAAGATTTGAACCTGCTCTGTAGAGCTGTACAGCTTAGTTCTCCACAGTGATATATTAACTCCTTGGTTCAACTCCTTCCCCAAATGTGATAGGATCATCACATGCTGCAAGTGTTACCCAGCTAGCAAGCATGAGCCAGCACTGGCTGCTGATGGAGTTGGGACTAAGTATGGATAGAAAGAAGGAGAACAATCACAAAAAAAAAAGAGACCTCTCTGCAAATAAGTTCTATTCTTAGCAGAAGAAGTTGTTAGATCCAGGCTCACGTTAGCTGCAGCAGCAGCAGGGCTCAGCCCAGGTGAGTCAGATCCAGCACTCTGGGCAAAGAAACAGGCAGCTCACTCATTTCCAGAAGCACTGTGCTATTGCAGTTAAGCAACTGTGGCAAACAAACATGTAGGAATCTGAACAGTGACAAGGACTTAGTGCAAAATATTACAAATAGGCACATTGATAAAGTATGGAAAGTGAACAAAATGAGGTGGATAAGAGGAAAACATTGAGAAAAGGGAGGTGGAAGGCAATCAAGCCAGATAGCTAAAGATGGTCAGTGATAATGTAATTAAAGTGAGGGGGAGATTTGGTATCACCCTGACCTCTCAATCCATGAGATATGAAATACATACTACTGACAGCCACTGTGATCAATTCCTTTCCATTTCAGACTTAGATTACAGGGCTGTTTTCCTAGACAAAAGAGTCTAGATTTTAACAATATGTTTTCAAAAGAAATTTTCAAATTATGTTTAGCAGCTAAACAGAAGTGAATCTATTTTACCTGGGAAATGCTTTCTTTTGATTCTATCAAAATGTGTGCTCATTATCTGCGTTACTGAGATTTCTTTTAATGCAACTGTATTTCCAATTCAGTTAGGAGTTCATAAATGAAACACAAATCATACAATTATCACAAACTTTTTTTTTTTTTTTTGACAAAAAATTTAATAAATTGTATTCTGGCCTTTTCTGCCTGTTCACTTCTTATTCTGCTGACTTGTTTTATCTCATTGGTATCTCTTAACTAAAGAGAATTATAAACTTGCTCTATTTACATGGAGTTACAGCCAAGTGTTTTTCCTGGGTAAAAAAAAAAACAAACAAAAAAAGCAAATAAATTAAATACACACACAAAAAAACCCCAAACCAACAAAAGAAGCAAAAAAGAACCACACAACACCTTACTATGACCATGAAGTCCATGGATTAGTAAAAGGAAATACTTTTCAAACTCAACAGTATTAACAATTTCTCTGAAGATCGTCAATCTTTTCAACAACTCCAACTTCTGCCTGGAATTGTCTATTCAAGGTCTTTTCAGACAAGAAAAAAAACCAAACCAGAAACACAAGTTCACAAAAAACCCCCACAGCTTTGTGAACTACCCTTTAACATAAAACTAATTTCTACCATTCATGGTATTAATTATAGGTACATCTCAGGGTATCTTCTATTTACAGTATTTTGACTCTTTAAGGAGCAACTAACAACTACTGGGAAAAAAAGATAAAAATTCATGTTATCAATTCACTGACTCCCACTTCTGAACCTACAACAAGAAAAATGGATTCTCCCAAACAAAGCCATCAGCTTCCTGGATGTCAATCACTATTTTAATTTCTACTTAGCCTCTATGGCTTAATTTTTTTAGTGCTTGAAGTCACATTTATTTACATTTCCCCTGCTCCCTCAATCTTTGTATCCACTAACATGGAATTGGTGGCACAAGTTTTATATTAGCAGAGCAGTAACATACTGCATATTCCTCACATAGGATCACTAGGGAATTTATAGCAATCATGAAAACAGCATTTCTGTAATCATTAAATTGCCAGTATGCCTCTTCACCCCCTAAATGAGCTGATTTCCAATCAGAAAAGTTTCAGCCAGCACTTTCCACAGCCCTCACCCCCCCCCAGTGAACACCCAAGACATCTGAATGCTTTAGGAGCTGCACAGACAGCCAGGGAAGCAGCTGGCTGGTTTAGAACAGGCTGTGATCTGCTTGCCAGTTTACAACAAGGCAGTCAAGAGTGGCCAGCCACTTCATTCTGCACCTTCACATAACACAGGGGAACTTTCACCTGTAACATGCACTGTTCTTTAATTCCTTTTGTCATTGGATAGGGAGTACTACAACTTCCCTCTGTTTTGGAAACAAGTTACAGCACTTGAGTCTATTAAATAGAGATTGATTGATGTCATTAAAGCAAATTAGTTGTGTCGAGTTAAAGTTTCTGTGCCAGATTCCCTCAGCCAATAAAGTGATAGTAAATTAAGTGTCATAAAGAACCATTTTCTCTTATTTTCAAGGTCAAGATGTCAATTAAGATTGGACATCAACTCAATGGGCAGGGTGAAGACTCCTGAAGGTGATCTTTTAATCCTGTTTATTATATTTGTCAGCATAAATAGTACCTAAACCTGTGTTCATAATCACAGGAAAGCATTAAGCAGAAAACATCTGCTGCTTATGCTGCAGGTCAGTGTTAGAAGCTACAAATCTATCTGTGTATTTACATCAAATAAGCTCTAACCTACTTCTGCCTGTCAGTGTCAAACATTAGTGTGTAGAGCTGACCAGAACTGTCACTTGTGTGTCTCCTGTTTGTGTGACTGAAATATTGTACTAATCTCCATTGAGTGTAGCCCATCTGCATGTAGGACAAACACTTCAAGTGGCTTTTCAGTCACAATCTGTTACCTCACATTCATTTTCCTTTGCAAGATGTACCTGAGGTGTCCTGAAACACCTTTCAAGTGGATGAACAGAGTTCCTGCAAACAATTTGACCCCTCCCTCAAATAACAGACTTACCAACAACCTCCTATTCAAGTACCATGCCCTGGCTTGAGAAGACAGCCAGCCCCAGATTGATAATGCAAACATCACATTCCATAGCACATGGTACCAGTAAAGCAAGTTCAATGGCACATCCCTTTCTCACTGATCATCTGAAAAAAATGCTGTTCAGCTTTCCTAAGGCTGAATTCCACTGGATTAGACAGACTGTAAGTAATTACAGATGCTTTCCTAACAAAATTTATCCTTTTTCTCTTAATAAAACCACCTCACATTTGGGATAACATTAGTCCCAAGTACTACAAAAGTCACCATCTTCCTAGTTTTGCCTTCGCTATTATTTTTTGAATAGAATTCAACTGACACAGACTGAAACAGAAAGCACAGTCAGATCCTGCAACACAAAAGTTCAAGTTAAAAAAAAAGAGTTAAAAAAATGAAAACAACAACAACAACAAAAAGTAGAAAATCCCAAGCCTTTGAGGATAGAAAATGCACACATACAACTCCTGAAAAAGCCAAATATAACACAATACCATATAGTTTTTATGCTAGGTAAGAGTTTTTGCTCCAATTTAAGCAGTTACTTCTCTGCCGAGTGCTGCACTTTCATTTTCTAACCATCCCATTGAAAGTGTTCTCTGATATGACCCTTTTAGGAATTAATAATTCATAGAAGTATTGCTGCATGGTGCAGTTTTAAGATTAGATAGCACTGAGAGACTCTATTACAGTATAACATAGTAGCAAATAAAATACAAAAAATTATAGCATCTTGCTTATAAACTTATGACCTTCAAAAAGAATTTTTAAACATACACCCTCTCTCAAGAAGGTATCAAGAAAAAAAAAAAAGAAAATAGGACAAAGTGTTTTCCCTACTTGAGCACATTTTAGTACATAGAGGCTGCCTAGTAAACCATACATATGTTGCATATCCATACATATATATATATACACACACACACACACACACACACACACACACACACTCCCAACATATTGTCTTGTCACCCATATGGCATCTGGGCATTAGGGAAGCATTTTTCACCAAAGGAGTGGCCAGAGACTGGCACAGGCTGCCCAGGGAAGGGGCTGAGTCACCATCCCAGGGGTGTTTAAGGGGCGTTTGGATGTGGTTTTGAGGGACATAGTTTAGGGGTGAACTTTGTAGAGTAGGGTTCATGGTTGGACTGGATGATCCCAAGAGTCGTTTCCAACTATTCTGTGATTCCAACTGTGCAACCAACATGTAACACATGTTCACTACATATGGGGTTTGTTGCCCTGTTTGAGAATGACTCTGATGGTACAAAACTACCTAAAGATAGTCCAAGTGTTTTAAATTCATTTCTCCTGTACCTTCCATTTACCTCACTGTATGCTGGCAGAGCTGACAATCTGTAAGCACCCACATGGCTCCCTGTCCATTTTTATCTGCAGAATTCACCATATCAATCTAGCATATCATCCTATTTGATCTATCTACACCTATTTTTTTTTTTTTTCTTCTGATGCTTTAAGTACTGGCTTAGTACACCTACTGCTTCAGTTCAATGACAACCAAGAAATGTTGAAGAGTATTGGAGAGCTCTAAAGAGCTAAGAGTGCTGAAGTGCTCCTAGAGATACCTGAAGACCTTGAATGAAAAACTTAGGAGATGCACTGAAGTTTTTCTTTCTTTTCAAGTGCAAGCTGTGGAGGAGTACAGTAATTGATCTTCTTTTATTGGCTTGTTAGGCAGCAACTGGAAAAGTTTTCACCAGATTTTTTAATTAATTAGAAACGAACACTGAAGCTTGTAACTTACTTCCTGACTCAACAGCTGCAGTGCCCCAGACAAGGAGGTGCAGAAGGTTTCTCTTTTGTAGGAGATGGTCAAAATTCCAGAGACCAAAGCCCTGAGCAGCCTGTTCTAACAGCAAGGTTAGTCCCAATGGCAGCTTCATATGGCAGACAGTGGAAGGGGAAAAGCTGCTCAGTCTTCAGGGAGCACTAGACTAACATCACCTTAATATGCAAAACTACTGAACACTGTAGACAATAAAAGGATTAAAAAACCAAACAAATAAGAAAGCTTTGCAACTGTGCTGGGGCTTGCTCCTGTTTTATGTGCTGCATGTGACTCCTCAAAAAAAAACCAAACCAAAACAAATGGGTAACTTGATCATTTAAAAAGGGAAAGTATCTCCAGTCATGGCATTCAATATTGGATGCTTTGGTTAAAGTGTTTTAACTTGGAAGATTCATTAATATTTGGAGAGTGAAAGCTTTTCTTTTTAGAGGTTCAGTGCTCAGCTGCTCATTAAGCACAAAATTGCATCTTTGGTAATTGCTTGTAAAAGCTGAGAAAAATGATAACCATTTCTGTAGTACAAGCAAGAGTACACTGCAAAGCAAGGTACCAGACTAGCTCGTTTGGGAAAGCAAAGACAGAAAATAACCAAGAGTGAGTAACCCACTGTTTTTTAACTCTTCCCTATTTGCGTGCAATATTCTCTTCATTAGTGGTTTCCCCAGCTCAGGGATGAAGCCCAGCATGAGCAAGTCCAGCAGCAGGACTGAGATGAGGAGCAAAGGAACTCCAGCTCTCTGCATCCCACGTTCAACACTCCCAGGCAGGCAGGAGCTTTCCTGCTGCTGAAGTCACAACAGCCATTGTGCAGCTCCATGCAGTCCTGGCAGCTAGGAGGGGAACACCCACTCTGGAGAGACAGAAAGGCCTTCCCAGGGATGGAATCACTTGACAGCCACAGGAAGGTGCAGTCACCTCTGGAACCCTAGACTCACATTTTAACAAGTGAAAAGCTGAGGAACGCATCCTAGATCAATCCTAGAATTCAAACAAGGCATGTTTCTGACATAGCTACACATATTTCACATGCAAACAGTCTCAAAGCTGATACTTACACATAAAAATGAATTTTCTTAGAAGATATTTTGAAAATATACTAATTCCTGCTTAACTATTAAATAGTCTGTTCCAGAGGGAATCTTTTGCTAAGAAAACATATGACCTTTCATATTAACATTGATTGACAATGATATTATTTAATTTTGAAATGTCATTTTGTTTCTTTGTAACCACCAAAGTGCCATTTTAACTTTAAATTCATTGAAAAGAACTATTTGTATTTAAATGCCAAACATAAAAGATCAAAAAAAATAATTTTCTTTCAAGAACTTGAGAAGCATTTGTTTCTTACCTCAGCTGAAAAATGTTATCCAAGACTAATTTCTAAATTTGTACCAGAAAATACTGCTCTTTCCAATGATCAGCTGTTTTCATTGTAATTTAAATTTATGGATCAGAATGACAACAAGGACATTATTACCATTGCTGTCTGTAATGTTCAATCCCCAAACTGTCAGTCTAATCTTTTTCACCTGCACTGTAATTCACTAAATAATAATAATAATAATAAATAAATGTTTAAAACATCAAAAAAACTTCAGGCTCCAGGAGTGCCAGCCACCGGGAAGAAGTGAAGGAGGAGCCTGAAGAGCTGAGCAGAGAGATCCTGATCCTCCTGCCCCCCCAGCTTCACACCCCCTGTGCCCTGTAGGGGCTGGGGTCCCTCACTGGCCACTCTGGGGTCCCCTGCCTTGTCCCTGCAGGTGCCACCATCCACTGTCTGCACCCCCAGCGTGACTGGGGCACAAGCCCCAGCAGGGGCCTTGGTCTGACCCCCCCTGCTTATGACTGTGCCCATGGGGTGCTCTCAGTGCTGGGAGCAGCCCCTGCCTGTGCCACCAGCTGCTGCTGCAGCCAGGGCAGGGGGAAGAGATGAGCTGGGAAAGAAAAACAACACTGAACAGAATCAATGCTGTTCTCACTCAAACCAGGATAGAACTTCTACTGCATTTTGAGAAGTTAAAACTTGATGTCTTCTGCCATCAGACCAGTAAACCTATTAAAGTTTACCTCTGACATGAAATACCACTTTTCATGCCTTTTTTTCTACTTATTCGGTAGAAAAGTAGCAAATACATCAGTTTAATAGTGAAGCTACTTCTGTAACAGCATTCACTTTACTCATCTTTCCTGCTCTTTAGATTTCTTTTTTACAGGAATATTTTTTTCTTTTCTCAACTAATTGCTTATGGAGGGAAGCTAACCCAGTGCATGTACGGATAGGTAAAGCAACGGGTGCAGAAATTAAAGAAAGATTCAGGTTTCAAAAAGTTGACCTCCTAACAGAGCAATCCCTAATGATAGGAGACATTCACAGTGTTCCACTAGCAAGCTAGGATAAAGGTGAAAGTTCTTAGCCAATTTGAATGCCTTTACCTTGAAGTTTACACCAACATTTTCTAGTTTAAGAAGAGTCCAAAGTCTTTATCTCACACTTAAGGTGTTGGGTACCTGACAGCATAAAGCCATTTAAAAAATATGACAAATTTTGAGTCTGAGAATAGCAGCCTTGTCTCCTACAGCTTTAGAAAAAAAGCTTCGCCCATTAAAAACTTAACAGAATTTTTACTAAAGACTGTTTAATTTTTCTCAAAACTCTTTGTAATTGTCTGTACTACACACCAACTGGTCTGTTGCCTGGGCCTAAGAGAAAGGTCTCTTGCTGCTGGGTTAGGGTCAACACCACAGCTAATCACAGTGGTAATGAACACCCCCAGCTGGTAACTGTGCATGGGCACTGGCAGGATGTGACCCATTCTGAGCCCCTGTCACATGTGCCACAGCCCCCTTTGTTTAGCCCTGACAGGACTGCTATCATATGTGGCCTCTTCATTTCCTTAGCCTCTCCCAAGGATTACATCAAACATTCCCCAGTTAATATCCCTTCTTCCCATGCTTAGAATTATTCCTTGAAAATTATGAGATTTTTCCTTTTATTAGGAAGCATTTTCATTAAGGTTAGTCACTGGCAATAACAAAAATCTTTAAGCTTACATAAGGAATCTTGAAGTTGTGTCATTCTTTTTCAAATAGCATTGTCAAAGATTTATTTTAGCACTGCAAGTCCTATTGCAATGCATTCACTCAATGGTTTACAAAGCTGCCCATCCACTCAACACATACAGATTCTTCAGAAAAAGGTTTCAAGTGCAACCCTCATCCTGACTGAATAGTCTAAATCTCTAACTTTTTTTATCATGATGTCCCACAACTCTTGTGCTCCCTGATGAAGACACAGGGGCCAAAATTCATATGAGGACTAGCAGACAGGCATTGCAGCTGTGTCTTACTTCTGACCTTATGCTGGAGAAACTGAGCTGCTGCCAGCTTTTTTAAGGGGAAGGAATCAGTTTTTCCTGTATGATCAAATGAACTACGTACTAAACAACAGTTGAGCTGTAGTTTGAGAAAGAATCACCCACACCTTTACATGACTCATAATTCACTTGCTTGTCAACATGAAAATCCCCTCATAACAGGTTTCTTCCCTTCGTTCCCTTTTTAGAACACAAAACAGCTCACACATGATGAGAGGGAAGCACTGGAGTCAGAGCAATGAGGGGGTGCTGGGGGCACTGGGGCAGCAGAGCTGGTGCAAGCCCCTGCCTGACCTTCCTGCCATCTACACCAGCACCTCACACACATGGCTACTGGAACCTGGTCTGCCTTAATCTATCCCACTGGAAGCAGCTCTCTGCAAACACTTGGGCACCAGAGGAGGAATACAAGCCTGGCTTCTAACTAGAGAACTTCCCAGACTCTCCTGCTGACTCCACATGTATTTGTAGCACAGAATTGCATTACACAGGCTGCAACCAAGGACATCTCCTGTTAGACACCCTGCTGCAGGACACACATCCCTACACCCCCCAGGAAACAGACAGGGCAGAAACTGCCCCTTGCCAAGGAGTTTCGGCACTAGCCCAGTGACGTGTGTATGCCACAGCGATTGTGTGTTTGGGGACAGGATTTAAGAACCTGACTCTGATCCACTTCAACATCACTTGAAGGTAACAGTAAAATTAATATCTCATCCCTGCTAAACCAATGACCTTTTAGAAAATGGACTCTGCTAAAAAATGGCATTTCATTAATTGATTTCAGTTGCCTTGAGTTCCTCAATCCTGATGTTTTAGGATACTTAGCTTTTTTAATAGAAAAAATTATCTAATGCTAAAATATTCTTTTAATTCTACCCTTTGAGTCTTTGTAATTTAAAGCTGATTTATTTCAAGTTTGAAAGATACCCCGTTTAAGACTATAAACACAAAATCATTAATTGTTTTATGTAGTGCAAGGGTAAGCATATCTATCTAAACAAACATCTGGACAAACAGGTGCTTCCTCATTCAAAACCCTATTAATAATTCCACTTCTCTCCTGTTGATACCAAATTCTTTGTGAGGAATTTAAATCGCAGTCGTATAAAGTGTCACCTGCTGATATCAACTTATACATCTGAAGTATCCTAGGCATTTGAGCTTATCCTGTGTCTTGAGCTAAACTTCTGACAACTACTGTGAGCAAACTAACTTCAGTCAATGTTGGAGAGACTTCAATCAATACCTGAGTAACACAGAGGAGTTTCAGTCATTTAGCAGGTGATATGTTCTCATTTCAGACAATGCCTACTCTCCAAGTTTCATACAGGTTGGCTGGTGTTCATTTGGTTTTGTTTTTTTTTTAAAGGCAGAAAATAAGATCCTAATTCTTAGGTCCCGCAAGAACTTTCCCCGGGTCATTTTGTTAGTGCTATTTAACTTAGGGATACTGGCCAAATGCCAGTTCTAATCACTCCATTCTCAGACAGCTACATTGTCAGTGAAGCTTCACTTGGATGCAGTGATCACCTGAGGGCACACAGACAAGCTGCCAGTGCTGATTCCATCCCACATCAGTGCAGGGTGGAGCGACCCTTGTGTATTTTTTTAGCTATTGCACACAGTGCTATGTCTTGAAGCTTAGTCAAGTAACTGTTTGGAATAGATCCCTGTATGAACAACGGTGCAGAGCACTAATAAGGCTGAGTATCTACTGCTGCATGAGGCTGGTACACTTGCTGGAGTGACAGTGAGTCCAGACTGTCACAGACACTCAAGGCAGTACAAGGCACACACTTGCTTTGACTACTTATAGTATATGAGAAGAACAGTAACTCACACTTAGTTTTGTTGAACTAATTTGCAAGGAAAGAAGAGCAACAACATTGGTTTAAGTGCAATCATTCTGCACCTTCACCCAAATTCAGTAATTCTAGCTGAACAAGGGGCTCCTCTATAGGCTACTGCAGGTGGGAGCTATCAAAGCTTTCCCCACTTCTTCCCAGAAAGGTAGTGAGATTTTGGATATGCTAGAGAGCCTAAAAATATGCCAAAACAGAACAAAAAAGAACTGCCAGCAAGGAAGGTGGGCTAGTGAATACCTACATACTCGGAACCTCCTGTTTGCTCATTCCCAGGATATATATTCCCAGGTCCCATAGACCAACCACAGCAGTTATGTTTAATACCCAACTCCAAAACCAACTCAGTTGTGCACTGTTCCTTAGAAAACACAGCACAGATATTAAGTTTTAGTGTTCTTCCAAGTGCATAGACATAATTCCCCAAAAGTTCAAGTCAGGCACAGAGCTCAAGAAGAGATGTTTCTGGAAGAGTTACTGAGCTCAAGGGGAGACAGAGGGAACAGGGGCTGACACACTCCATGCTTTTAATTTCAAATGTGTCCAGTCACTGGATGGCTCCAAGCCTTCTATGGGCTACAGAGAGCACAGTTCAGAACAGTATGATGGTTGGAAAACTGTTCACTAAAAATCAAGTCCAGAGAATGGTACTTATTGATATCAATCAGAGAATCGGGGAGTAATTCTGACTGGGAGGGTTTCAGGAGGTCAGCCCCACACACAAGAGAATGCAGCTCTTAGAACAGATTGCAGTACAAGAATTACACTAGAATTAGTTTGTGATTTTTTTGTCTAAGTTCTCTGATTGCAATAGGAAGTGGCATAAAAGAGACTTCAACTGAAGTCATCACACATTCATTAGCAAAAAATAAATCCCTTCTCCTAGACTGCCAAATGAACAAGAAATAGAACTGCTGTTATCATCAGCAAACAACAACAAAAAATCAACTTGGACAACTAGAGAAGTCTGCATCTCACATAGGGTCATTCACTTTTTCTATTCCTGAACACATGAAAAACGTTTCCACAGATCCAGAAAATCCCAAACTCTCATTCTGACATCAAACATTGGGTCTGTGAATCCTCCCCACATATTTCAATTCCAGCAATTTCAAATTAATAGTAACTTGTCATTTCTTATGAAATAACTGCATAGTGAGAGAGCCTCTGTCACCTTCTGACCTTTTCTATAATTCAGAGTCAGTTTGCTAATGTATTTAAGTGCTTGTATGTCATTTTCAGGGGGTGGTGGTGGTTTTCTTGATGGGTTTGGGAGTTTGAGTAGCTTCCTCCCCTCAATTTTAATGGTTCACCAGGAGAAAAAAAAAGTTATAACCACAGATGAATTACATCCAAGAAATTTTTAAGAGTCAGATGATGTAAGAATTTTTGGCCAAAGTGTATTAAATAGCACGGAACACTAAAAATTATCAGAATTGGTCAAACCAACCATATCATATCTGCTGAGAAGTTTTGTTCTGCCTGAGAAATACTGAAGAACATTTATTTGCCTTAGAAAAGGGAGCATTCAAATAGAGACTAAAGGCTACACAGTGCAAGGCAGTTCTGTGGATGTCCTATTTATATACCAGTTGTCTTGTGTGTATACCAGTTTCTCTCAAACACATTATTCTTTACTGTTCAAGAAAATATTCCCTTCATTTTTTCCCTAAGTGCCTTTTTAGAACTGAAAAGCTAAATAAGAACATACAGAGCAAGTAGCAGCACAACCCTTAAATCTAAAGGGATGAACAAATAAAGCTCAGTCAGTTGCATAACAATCCTACTAATTTCCACCTGAAGTTAGACTCAAAACTCCTTTGTCAATCAGCTTCTGGATCTACAGAATTGTGTAGTAAAATGGTAGATCATGATGTACCAGCAGTATTTCCACACTCCTATAATCCTGAAGCAGTATTTGTTGCTGAATCATGACTAAGTGCAATAGCAGTATTCTACACCAGGACATGAAGTTTATTACCCAAAACAAGATATGAGATGGTGGGAGCTTTCAAACCCATTAAAAATAGATTTTATTTTTTTTTTTTAAATTTAAAAACTAGGGATAGATGCAATGATCTGTGAACTTAAAACACAGCATACTCCCCAAAACAGGAAGGCCAGGAAATTGTTGAGGACACCCCTTAATAACTTCACTATGTTTTGCCATCTAAAGAACATCCTGCAGATATTTTTCAGCTCTTTCCTATTCCCCTGAAAATTCATTATTATGTTCAGCTTGACAGGGCAACACGCTCATTTTTGCTACCACTAACAATGCCAAAATCAAAGGGGTAAAAAAAAGGTAGGTCTTGAAACTCCTGGATTTCACACAGCACATATTGCTCGTGACTGTCTGAAATACTGACTGCAGAATGATTTACAGCAATGTTGTGATATTGCAGAATAAATTCAGAAAGTGGAGGAGACAGGAACAAAGAAATATAAAGAATTTAAGTGCTGCTGAAAAGATGATGAAACTGTTAAATGCAGTTACTGAAAACAAAACACAGCTGAATAGGTCAGATTGCAGAGAACTGTGCTTTCTATTACATTTTAAATAATCAGATATTCTTACCAGAAGGAGTGCTGCATTTGAAGTACTCTGATGAGAACCAGCTAAGTTTTCTCCTGAAAAAAATATAAAATGAAAAGTATGTCAGGACAACGCAGCTCCAAAGTTTCCTGTCAAAACAGAAATGATTTAGATTATTTATGTAGCATTAGTATGGATTCATTCAGGAATAAGTACCCTTACTTATAACAACACAGTATTCTTTTTAATAACAGCATTATTCTGAAAGAGTATTTCTTCACCAAGTTCATGTTCAGACAAGTGCCGAGCAGCTATTATGCCTCCTTATTTGCTACTTGTACCACAGAGTTGAGGATGCCAGCTGTGGGCACAGGCTACTTCCTGCTAATACCATACAGAGAGAACATATAACATACTAGTTCAAAACTAAATTATGTCTTCTCTATATTAGAGAAGTTCAGATACAGAAAACTAAGGGGGGTGTGGAGTGGGAATCACTAGCTCTGAATTAATCTAAGAAGAATTCCTATTCTAAACTGAAATGTCTACTTTAAAACCCTTAATTCAGCCTTACTGCAGCCAAGAGTTGATGTTTTCCAGGTTTCAGAATGCTGTGTAGGTGCACAGTACAACCAGAACCATACAGAAACAGCCCTTACTTAACTCTTGGTAAACTGCACTTTGAAACTCCTATGGAATTAAGTGATTGCAAAGAGACAGTGGTGGTTTAGAGCACACACAGATTAATCTGCCAGAATGCTCACATTAGCTACCCAGCAGCACCTTTAAAAGGAGGCTCAGGCTCGAGGCTGATTCATAGTTATCAGAAATTGGCCTTTGAACTTCGTGTCCATCAGCAGGTAACTGCTTGCATTATGGGACGGCACATTTATCCCGTCATGCCAACATGTTTAATGAAGCAATCACATGTACTAATGGAGCATCATTTTAGGGTTCACGGGCTGCCCTTGCCAACACTGAGGCTGCTCTGTTGCTCTCCAAGTCAAGTCAGAGAGGTGCCCTTTGTGTGTCTATTTCCCTCGCGCAGCAGCAGCCAATCCTGCTGCTGCCAAAGCCCTCTCAGCTGGGACTGATGCACTAACTGGATGGAGAGACATGTCTCCTGTCAGCTCTGGGAGAAGCTGCCTGGGAAAGCCTCTGCTCCACACAAGTGCTAAATACATTTTTCACAACTTTGTGAGAGTCACTTGGACATGTTCCAGGACTAACAGATTCTCACCCCAACCACCTGTTAGGTTGGTATTTGTACTTGGTAATTGTACTAATTCCCTTTCCTGACTTGTCATCATTACTGATTAAACAGAAGAGAAATAGGGCAACTGGTTTCTCATGAATGCTTTATATATAAAGATGAAATTGAAGATCAAGACATCAGAACTTTACTGTAATTGTTGACACTGCTCCTCTTGCAGAGTGTTTCCATGTTCCAGGCCTACATTACATTGCATTGAACAAAAAGTGACATATTTACTACTTCACAATGATTTCATTTTCATGTGACAGTAGTAAGCAACAAGCTGCACTACACATTAAGTAGCATGACAGGCAAGGAGTATGCTTAAAACAAAAAATAAAAGAGTCCTTTAAGTTTATTTGATGGCAGTTAGCTTTTATCATCACTGCAGAAAACAAGACACTAGTAGAGGAACTTGGAGCAAACCACTAAGTGAAATTCCAAGAGGAAAAAGGTTCCTGACATTGAAACAACACTTCTGAGTCCTTAAAAAAAACTTCCAAGTGATACTTCATGTTCAAGCTACTGACACACCCACAACTCACACTGCTAAAAGCAAACTGAAGTACTGAAAAACTCCACCTTTGCCTGTCAGATGTAGTATTCAGAAGCAGTCTACCATTTGGTACCAGAACCATTTACCTGGTTCTGTGAAATGCTAAACTATGACAACTTGGATATTACACTTATTTTCAAATACTTTTCCACTATTTTTGTAGCCTGACCAAATCTTCACTTCAAGCCATAGGTAAATTCACACTGAAAATACCCCTAAAGTACATGGAGAGTACAATAATGACAAAGTAGCTGTTAGCTGACATACCACATCTTGCTTTTCAGATAAAACCTCTCCAGAAAAGATCAGATGAGAAAAAATACATACTCTAGCTACAAATAAATCCAGATGCTATTTTCATTATCAACTCTATAAAGACAAATAAATAACTAAATTATTTAAGGGGACAAAAACACACACACACCCTCCCCCCCAACTACTAGATGTATGCTTCAGCATTCCTAAATTTCCATCATTAATGAGTCAACTTTATGATAACTGTAGTATTTGTTTCCCTAAAAAAAAATACACTGCAAAAGAAATCCAGTCTGTAACAAGAATGCTTTGTGTTCTTTTACACTCTTTAGGTAGGCATGGAAAATACAAAAGATCAGTACCAAGCAATGTGTTGAGAGAAGTAAAGTCCTTAAGATTTTATTTTATACAAGTACACAAGTACGTTTTTCCTAAATCTGTTGAAGCAGAGAAATTACTCTTGTTTGTGTCTGAGTAAAAAAAAAAAAAAATCACAGCAAAGCCTGTTTTTGTGCAGCTTCAGTGAGGTGGAATCCACTAAAGGAATTATGAAACTCTGAAATTATCAGTACCTTCAGATTAGATTCTAGCTGCAGTATACACGCAGATAAACTAAGTGATATACACAGGAAAATACAACATTACATGCACCAGAAATGAAAACCATAGTAAGATGTGCTTGCCTTGACAGTCATTAATGTTTTGTACCAAAGTAGTGCTAACAAGTCACACCATCTCTTCTGAAGGCCTAACTAGCCAACTTGCTTATTTAGTTTCAAAATATAAACAGTATTCACAGAATCCCTGCCAAACCAACTGCTTCCTAGACAAAGATGCTAGGAAGATGAGATCTTCCCCTTCTTCCTTGACTAGGTGCAGATAAATGGGGAGGGCAAGAGCCTTTTCCCTGTGCAGATGTAAGGTTAAGGCAGCAGAGGTGCACACATGCTTAGCTGGAGCTGGCTGCCCAGCTGCACTGCAGCAGAGCAGGAATGGCTGGTCTGTAGCTGCACTGCAGCACCACAGCAGCTGCTCTACCAGACTGCAACCACCACATGGAAAAATCCACCAGTCCTTTCAAGAGGGTGCTACAAATTCTCAAACACCTTCAGAGCAGCTCTATGCTGGTGTGTACCTGATATTTGGATCTCACAGCCTGGTGCAAGAGTCCACTCTGCTGTTCTCTTCACTTGCCTGGACTGGAAAGCCCCCCTCCCTCTGTGCATGCCTGAGGAACTCAATTGCACAGGAGCAATGCTACCCCCCTGGCTGTCCTGGCCTTTTCCAGGCACAGTCACACTACCTGAGGAAGCTTTTCCTAAGGGCACTGTTGAACCCTTCAGACGGTGCACTTGTGCTTCAGCCTGGCAACAGGCAGAGATTTTACTCTGTCAGATCAGAAGTCATTAGAGATTCCCGTGGACTCTCAGCATTGCTCTCAGTTCCAGGTGGTCTGGAATCACCACACAATCCACAAGCCCATGCAAGTAGGACAGTAAAATCAGACCGATTTAGATTTGAAAGGATATCTAGAGATCTAGTCAGAGTCAACCTCAAGGTTAGACCCAAAGCCAGACCAGGCTGCTTTCTACCCTGCAGAGTCCTGCACGTCTCTGATGAAGCAGATGATCTGACCACTTCTTGGCAACCAGCTCCAGTGGCCAACTACCCCCACCACTCGGAAATCCCCCACTCCCCTTACATTCAACTGGAATTCCTCTTGGCAGTAGACCAGGCAGAATCTGCAACATTTTCCTGTACACCTCCCAGAAATCTACAATCCCTCTATAAACTCAGTTGAAGTGTCTGAAAATAGCAACGGGACCCTCCCCTGAGTCTTCTTTCACAACACTCAGCTCTTCCACTTTCTCCTCCTACACTGAACTCCAGTCCTCTAACAATTGTATGTTGGTATCGTTGCTAATAGCCAGTTGAGCAGTGTCAGAGTGCCACCCTTGCTACCTGGTGTCTCTCCACTTAACTGCTGCAAGTTTCAGAAGGGCAGTCATGTCTATGGTGATTTTTTTTTCTTCCAGTTATTATACACATAACCACTGCATGGCTGCACAATGCTTTTAAGCCAAAGCTCAATTCCAATCAGGCTTGAATTCAGGATTTAGTCCTTACCAGTATGTCATTTACTAATCTTGTCTTCCCGATACCTAACAGAATATGAAAAGAACAGGTGACAGAAGCATGGATCCATGAAAATCATGCAGAAGTGACCTCTACAGGCAGCAGTAAAAGCTCATTCATTCTCACTTAAGACAATCAGAGGATTGTAATATGAAGTGGAATTACAGAGGATGACAGCAAAACTCCTTGTGTCTCCCTAGTTGAGTTCAGCTTTTCTCTGCAAGTACTGGCTTTTATTTCCCTTTGTGAAAAAGGCCATTCCAGACTAAAAGACAAAACCTAGTGAAGAAACTATCCATCTAAATGGAATTTCATCCACCTGAGAAATCACAGTACTGGCCCAAAATTCAGCAGTTTAACTGGCACAGCAATAGCTGCTGTTCTCCAGGGCCTGCTGGTTTTAAGGTGAGTGGATGTTTTGATCTGGCATTGCAGGGGCCAGGCACATGCCACACAAAACAGCAGTATTAACTAAAAAAAAAAAAAAAAAAAAAAAAAAAAAAGACCAAGTTTGAGTTCAGTCATCAGCTGGCATCTGAAGGAGCTCTAAGTCCTCTTGTGAATGGAAGGTGGTGTATGTGAATATATCAGTAACTGCAGATGCCACTTCACTTGGCTCCCAGCTGCTCATCACAGAGTGCCTACCCGTGCAGGGCTGCACATGTTCATTTCTCCTGACTCCTCACAAAGCGTCACTGCAATATTTTCCCTGCTTCCTTACTTGGTGCTGCTTCTGCCTTCTTACCATCTCTCAGCTGAAGCTTGCATGCATTGATGGGTTAGACAGTTTTGGCATTTGATTGACATTCTTCAAGCTGAAAAAAAAATATCCAACAGTGATCTTCGTTCTCTCTGAAGCCATCTTCTCTGGCCTCTCTTTCAGCTAGTTCACAACTCTCACCAGCTTTTGTTCCCTGTCCAGGTACAGCCAGTTGCAGCTGCTTCCTTGCAGAAGCTCCTTGTCCTACTGATCTGCAATTACCTCTTTTAGAACAGAGGGTACTAGTTTGGACAGTGAGGCAATGGCAGGGTAGAACCAGGTGGAATGGATGGTATGTAATGCTGCCAGCTCTACTTTAGATAGTCATGCTTGGAAAAAGGGTCTTGTGACAGAAGCCTAGGAGCTGACTACCTGTAGTAACTAAGGTGAGCTCTCAATGCTCTATACCACACATTAAACCCCACCCCACACTCATCTCTAGAGCACAATTAAGAGTCTGGTTTTTAATTTTTGTTTTGTCAGGTTTTACTTCATTTTTAACCATAAGAACTTGCTCTTCCTACTTCCAAATGAGATCACAACTAATAAAAATCTTAACTGACCAGAGGCAGACAGGATTAGAGACCTTCAGAAACAGGGTCTCTGAAGTCACTCCCTCAGAGCAAGCAAGGTCATGTATTTTGTATTTTACTCAATGCCAGGGAAGAAAACCTTCTGAACATCAACTCAGGAGGAGCAGGAGTGAGCACTCTGCAGAAGGCAACAGTCAGAACAATCTGACCAGCTGATGGGGTTGCCTTTGAGAGAGCACCTGCATCCTCTGCAGTCTGGTAGAATGAGCCCTCACTGCTGCCAGCACTGCAACAGGAATGCAGGTGTCATGAACAGATCAGACTCCAGATCATCACAACTCCTTTGGGAAGTTCCACCCCCTGTCTAGGTCCTCTATGACCTGAGCTTCAGAGGCCAGAACTTGATAGTTATTTTAAGTAGTGCCAGCTGAGTTTTGGCAAAGCTAAGAAGATATTAGTGTGAGTATTCAGCAGATGATTTACAAATAAATGAAACCTGAACAATGTCTATTTTCAAAGGAGACATTTTCATAGAATATGGATTACAGCAGGTTCTCTGGAGTCCTGCTTCCCCTCCTAACGCTACAATGGATGCATAATATTTCCATAGAATTAGTTTATTCCCGTACTCGCCTTCACAGGAGATTTCTGGCATAAAAATAAAGGTAGACATGCAGACAAATACTTCTCAATGTCAGAGTGTTGGCAGATCAAAACAAAGACATTGTAAGTAAAGCTGTACTGAAAACAATTCCAAGTACTCATTATTTGCCTCTTGCTCTGAAAACAAATAATCAAAAAGCTTTTGTTACTCTTGTAAGATTTTTTTTTTTTTTAATGTTAAAGAGATACAGTAATTTTAATTCTTAAGAAAACACTGCTTCATAAATTAGTTATTTATTCTATGGAATGTAATGCCAAGTTAACTAGTGCTGCCTCCAGTAGTAAAAATATTGGCTATTTCCTAGCTTGATAACACCACATATACCCCTGCTGGTCAAGCCTTGACACATCTCACTAAATTCTCCAGGAAGGATGTCAATACTGGGAAGACTCAATGCTTCAACAAGGACTTGGAGTTTCTCATCCCGATTTGACATAGTCCTTCCACAAAAACAACATGTGTTTGTGTATCAGTGTTTCAGTACATAAAAAACTTTCATTTTTTAATATAAAGATTAGTCCTTTAAGAAGATATGAAGTTAGCAACATTGGCAAAAATACTTCATACTGTCTTAGGCTAGGAAGACTAGTCATAATAGATTAAAAAAAATTAAAAAAAAAAAAAAATCACACTTAAAACATCAACACTTCAGTCACCAAAACTCAACAGTTCTAATTGCATTAGTGTCATTGAGCCAGCCTAACAAGATAAGTATATGTGCATTTACTCTCTACTGTTACATGTTGTTGGGGACTAATCATAATAAAATAAATCCAATATAGCAATGGAAAAGGTTGTGTTATGATTCATAAATATTTATAAATCCGAAAACCAGTAAAGTTTGGTTTGATGTCCAGGAAAAAAAGATTTTTCGTGATTCCAATTCTTTAAGAGTTTCAGTGTGCAACATTTTTAATCTTTATATAAATGACCTTGATAAAATTAATAAATTGAGCAAGACTATCACCTAGTGGTCAAACGGAGCAATTTTTATATTTTTTTTCTTGTGAGCTCTTCTATTTGCTGAAGAGGTGTTTGGGGAACCTTTCCCCCTCCTCACTCTGTCAAATACTATATCTGCACAGTGATATTACATAAGCAGAAAAGGAACAAATTCAGAATCCCGTTACATCAATGTTTTAGTACTTGAAATTTATTTATTTTCAGCAGTTTTTTCAAAACATTTCACGTCTCAAAGAGAGTTCTACTGAATGCTTTATTTCACTTAGTGGTTTGGGGTTTTTTTTTGCTGAATTTTAAATATCTTAAACTTAAATATCTACCTTAAAAGCCTAACCAGTCTTTTTCAGGAGTAAGGCAACACTCCTTTGACCGTGAGAAGGAGAATAGAAAACTGAGAAGACTCTTGAGATAGACAGAAAATCTCAACTGAAGGAGGAAGGAGAAAGGAGACACAGAGTAGTTTTAAAAATAAGCAAAACCTAGAAAGAAATAACCAGTGTCAATTCTGGAATAAAATAGATGCTTGGGTCCATTGAGGTTTTTTTTTCTGGGAGGTGTGTGTTAAATGTTTTGTTTTTATTTCCAAAATAAACCCAGAAACCACAACCACTTGAAGCTCTGCAATGCCCCAGTACTGGTGTTCTGGGATCCCAACCCACTACACTGCAGACTGCACCCACACACTGGTGCAGGCCCCAAGGAGCTTACTGCTCACACTCCCAAGGGGTTCACACCTTGGCCATTCTGCTCCAGTCTGCAGGAGGGGCACAGAGGGTAGAGCTTCCAGGATTTCACTGGACAGTCAGCACACTGTGATTGTCATGCTGGAAAAGGAAACAGCCATCACTGAAGCTGATTGCTTTCAGACAGTTTTCTGTATCAACTGAGACCAAAATAAAAAAATAAATGAGGGATGACTTTTTTTCCAGGAGGTACTGGTGTCTCTTCAAACCATGGTGAAAAGCTGCTCTAAACAGACTTCACTGCTTTTTAAACAAACAAAAAGTTATTTTTGTAATGGTAAGAAAAAAGCAGCTCCAAGTTTGAGAAGAAAAAGACAAGGTATATTCATGCAGATAGAGGATCTTGGCTGCACTGCTACATGGATTCCCTTCCAGCCAGGGTAAGAAGGTGGTGCACACCTACCCCACTGCCTGGAGGGTGTCCTTTCACAGCACAAGACAACAGTATAGTTCCTGTATTTTGCTTTCATGAACCAAAACCTCTCATTTTAGATGATTTTGGGCAGGAAGAACACATACACAGCTCTTCTGAACAGAGCTACTAATTCACCCCTCTAGAGGGCCAGGCCAAGGGTAAAATCCCACCCACCACTGAAAAAACAACACAAGTGATATTTCAAAAACCCTTCTTTTTGCCACCTACCAGATTACTTGATTTTAATGACGTAAGGCCTTACAAATCCCAGAAGAGAAAAGCACTAGCATCTCAATCTAGAGCTCTGAATTAACAGACATCATCTATTTTAATTGCCTTTTTTTTTCCCTGTGAATATTTGTTGCTAATTAATAAGAGGCACAAAAACTCCAGGAGAAACTAAATGCTCTGTTGCTAGAAGCTGTTACAACATAGCTCATTATATTAATAGTTCAGGAACCTTCAAAATGTTCAACTTCACTAAGATGCAAGTAATTGTTTACTTCTTCATTCATCAGAGTAAGAAAATACAACTGCTTCTCAGCAGTTCCTATGGTATTCATCTTTTTCTTAAAGAGCCTTTAATGGGCTTAAACCTGACTTATATTCAAAAGTAACTGGACCTTCAGTGTTTCCAAGCATGGCTAACCACTGATTGCACTCCACTCACTAGGTCCTTAGACAAATATTAGTAAACTTATCCTAGATCACTACGCTGAACAAAATGTGTTTCTGTAGACAATGGAAGGTATCAATTCCAGTACCTCACAGTTCACGCATCTCCATCCTTGGGTCCCAAGGAGGTACCTATAAGTGTTTTCCCAGAGCTACAGTTGACAGTTGTACTCTTTCAGCATAGCAGAGCTATCAGTCAGAGTAAAGTGTGCTTTGAGGAGCCAGAGCACCTCTGGGAGCACACCCGAAATGTGAAACATGCTACTCACTACAACAAGGCTGCGTGTTCACTCCCCTGTCCCAGCTGATTTGGCCACACTGCTGGTATACGTACAGACAACTAAAGATGGCATTTCCAGCCGCTGGAAGAGAGAATCATCCACCTTGCCATACTGCTGCTTTGCTTGCCTGCTATGGAAAAGCAAAGCACACAGCACACAGATGTCTCAGTATTCAAAGGCTCTGCTTCCAGGAGGGGCATGAGAGTGCAGCTTTGAAGTGCAAATTATAGGTCAAGTTATTCCAGAACGGTAAAAAACACAACTTCAGAAACCCACTGCTGTGAATGCACCTGTTCCTTATCCCACGGGCAGTGACAAATGTGTTTTGTCCATGACATTATGAAACAGTATAGAGTGATATTACTACCAGAAGTAGCAAGTAGCATGCAGAGAAGGTAACCTGAAACAGTTTTCTGTTTATTTGGAAACCAACAAAATAACAATATGTTCCCTTCATTTTGACCCATGATATACTTTTCCCTAACTCACCCATTCCTTTTGTTTTGACAGCTTCAGGAATTCAGTATTTCACCTCCAACCAGAGGGGCACTGCCAGACTAACTCCCAAGGACATGGGGCACAGAGTGGCTGATGACAAGCAATGATCCCAAGCACAGCTCATGCCAAGTACAACCCCAATAAGGCACAGCATGTCAAGGATCCCTAGCCTAACAAAGCTCCATGCAGAAGGAGGACCAGAAGTAAAGCCAGAATCAACAGTTTCAAATACTACTCTCATCTTTCTAACACACTTCTTGCTACACAGTGATGAGCAATACACACTATACATCAGTTTCTCAGTTGTCCAAAAGCAACTATATATTAGTTGCCAAGAAATACAACCAATGTCAAGAATTTCTATGTTAAAATATCTGCCTGGATCCAACTAATGGCTACCACTGTCTCTTGTCCATTGTTAAGTTACAGGTATGAATGTTCTATTGCTGAAACAGGAGTAAGTTCAGAGTGGATGCACAAAGAAACCCCATGTTAGGTGACATTTAACATCACTCCATGTCTTGCACTAGAGCTGGTCACCTATCCTTGAATCTGAGATAGAGGAAGGGGGGTGGGGGGAGTAACCCTGCTGTGTTCTCCCCTCCTTCTGAGGACAAAGCACACCTACTGTACCACAGGTATGTGTTTGTGGAGGGAGACTGCAAGGCACCTGGGGCACCAACACAAAGCTTTCGTATGTGGCTTGCACAAGACCAAGCAAGAATATATACAGAGGTAGATTTAGGTTTAAGAGAGTTTGTGGCAGGTAAGCAAGTTGGGTGATGGTTGGTGACTCCCTTTACAGCTTCAGTTAGTCAGCACTTTCAAACATCTCACACAAAGGCTATCTAATCTGGACTAAGAACAAAAGGCTGCAGAGGTGTCTGTCACACATTCCTGGAACAATGTGGTTGACATCTTGTCATGGAAGAGACAATCTGCAGCCTTAAAAAAAGCAAAATCTCAACTAAACTCAACCATCTATCAGTAACATCTACAGGCTTATACAAATTTAAAAGGATATATAGTTTTTCTTTACTAAGCCTTAACATCTACAGTCAAGTCACTCTTCTAATGTTCTTCCTTTCACTCATTTACAGCAGAGTGCAGGAAAATGGCTGCTATGGATCTATTTCTCTTCAATTATTTGGGTCAGTTAGATTGGGCAACTGCCTTAAAGCCACACCCTTGTGCAAAAGGCTTTCAGCACTACAGATTCGGATTTAATCAGCAAATGTGACACTACAAATAAAGCTGAATTTATTTTAGCTTAACAGCTCAATTTTTACCCACTGGAAATACCCAACCCTCTTGCTTGAAGCCCCTTTAAAATTCATCTGAAAGCATTTTCTTTAAATATGTGATCTAAAAGATCATTAGCAATATAAATTAGACCTTTTAAACTCTCATACAGAGTGAAAACAGAGAAGCATTGTCTTGTAATAGCTCTCAGTAATGGAAGTTTAAACTCTTGGCCTATCACAGCTTCAGATGAGAGATGACTTTCAGTGTTCTTCCTGCTGGTTTCAGGATTTAACTAATTCTATGGGGTGTTCCTGAGAGCAGAAACTTTAACACCAGGGAAGAGACACACGCTTCTCCTCCATAACTGTCCACTTGTGACTTATTTTTCAAGATGGTAAGTCTCAAGGTGAACAGGAAAGCAATACTTACTCCAAATGTATTCATGCCTCCACAACCAAACTGGCACAGGAACCAGTGGCAGTTAATCTATGGTGGCAGATAACTCAGTGCTATTTAATTTATCATCTCTGAAGTGTTTTCATCTCCTGTTGAGCCCTGGTCTGCCAAGAGTGCTACTAGTCTCTGGTCTGACTCACAGCTACCATGTGTAAATGTCTCTGCTAGAATGCTGCCATATTCCTGCTGGTGTCCAGAAGGACCCCAGAGCTACTGCTCTGAAAACCTGCCACGAGATACTCACCACACTATGACACTCTGGCTACAGAAGGAACACATTATTTATGATAGGAAATGAGAGAGAATCACAGTCTGCCAAATGCTTCCTATACTTCTTTACTATTGCCATTCTCATCCCAGGGATTTCATGGTATCTCAGTCCTGCACAACATGCACATTGAGATCCAATACAGTATTTTCTACAAGTTTTCACAGCCACCACCGATTATTGCTCTTGTTTTTCTGAGTTTACAAGTGTTTTCTGCAGTATCATTTCTACTAAACCTTGCTATGTTTGACAGCAAATCTGTCTGGCTCGCTCCATTCCAAGGAGGAGTGCCCTCTCCTTATGTTCAGTCCATGCTTACTCCCACTGAGTTGTAAAGTAACCATTACTCACAGTAATGGCATTGTTTTCATCATGGCTTCACAAGCTGCATCTAGAGATATAAATAGCAGGTCACAACTATAGCATGTGGCCAATTTTGTACTGATATTTCAGATATAACCGTCAAAGCTGAGATTCCATGTAAAATTGTATGCCTCTTCTTCAATACCATCTGCAGATGTTAATTGCTCTTTTGATAATACCAAAACTAAACTGTATTAAGGCTAACAGTGGGAACACGGACCACTGAAAATTATTACCAAGGTCTCAGAGTATGAAGAGATCCCTTGTTCCATTTTACTCCTCCAAAGAAGATGGATTAACATCAGCATGCTGTCCGATTCCCTGAAGACGTTATTAACTCGGGGCTGCAGTGTTAAATAAGTCAGAGAGCAGATCAGACAGAATTAGAATGCATTAATTGGTGGAGGATGCACTGTAAAATATGCAGTTGAGCCTAACTGCTTTTATATTACTGCTAGAATTTAGAGACAAGTTTCAATCTCATGACAAATGTACTTGTTCTTCGCATGCCAGCATGTATTTGACAAATGTACTGGGTGGTGGAACCAGTACAGTGAGAACAACAGCAACTGCTGCACGGTGTTACCCTGTTGGGCTGCTGGGCACCTGGAGACTCACTAGGCACATTACAGTTTTTGAATAACAAAATACATGGAAACATACTTGACAATTTGAGCTGCTGAAAACCTCGCTGCTTTGTCTGCATTTCAACTTCTACAAATTGCACATCAGATTGTGCTACTGCAGTTTTTTAACAAATATTTCCATGTCTTGCAGAAAAGCTTGCCTTATGAAGTATGCTCATCTCCCACCTCTTCAGACCTGACCTGTTGAATGGACCTACAGGTATGCAGACCTAAATCTGTAATAATTTTTGAAATTCACCCAGATCTTTTACTCTGGGCATTAAAAATCACTTTATAGGACTTATTTTCATTGAAGATGGACAGCACAATTAACTATTTTACACACTGGATAAAACTGAGATGGGGAGCAAGATCCCCAGCCAGCCAAGCCCCAGACAAAACAAAAAAAAAAACACCACCAACCCCTCAGTGCATGAGTCTGTCTCAACTCCTCCTCCCATCATCAACTGTCATCTTCATTTTAAAAATCAATAAAGCAGACCTGACTACACACTGAACCCTACAGAATGATAAACCAGCTGACGTTGGGTGGAGAGACCAGAGTCCCAGCTCAACCTCTGGCAGGGGCAGCTGCACCAGGGTGCTGAGTGTGGGGTCCTGGGGATGGAGCACACCCAGGAATGGAAATGCCCCAAGCTCTGCCTCCACCCCCCTCACAGAAATTGGGCTCTCTTCTATGCCTAAATTCCTTGTATTTAAATTCATGCCAGTTGTCTCTAGTCCTGTAACTGGTCATCACTGAGTCCAGCTCTGCCCCCCCTACCTACAGAGCTGTAATCAAGTTGGAGGGTGTTGCTGAGGAGATCTGATTTCTGTTCAAAGGATAATTTTTTTAAATTTTTTTGTGTGTGTGTGTGTAGGATAGTAACAACTCTCACTTTGAACAGAAGATCTGTGCACAAGATAAATCCAGGTTATGAAGATTTCATTATGTTCTATGAAGAAAAGTGTCAAGGGAATTATTTTTCACTAGCATAAGTGAATTTTTAACATCAAATTTCAATATGATAAATAAGACTTTTTTAGTTGGAAAGGGAAAGCTTTAATTTTTTAACTGTTTCTCCTCACTGAAATATTTCCCTCTCTCCAAAAATAAAATTTCTGTAAAATTAACATTTTGGATTTTTTTCAAGTACCAAAACTTTTTCAGTGTCTTCAGTACCCAAATACCATTAGCTCTGGTGTATCATGTGATTGACTCACAACAATCAATATCACTCAGATTAATATATAAAAATGTCTCCCTCAGAATCAAAACAACTCTCTTACCTACATTGTACAACAATTCTCTCTAAAAATCTGCTAAAGCCTGTGACATAACAGACAGATAGATGAACATGCATTCCAGAAAGGGAACCAAAACCCCCTAATCTAGCTGTGTTTAGAGCTCTCCAAAACCATGGGACATGGACACAAGATCATAAAGACAAGGTTAAAATTCACTAATATTGATGAGATGCAGTATAATGGGAAGTCTGCTCTGGGCAGAATTACAGAAGAATACAATTTCATCCTCAGTATTGTGTTGGGGAAAAACAGCATGCAGGTGTTGAGATTCATAGTCTAGTTGTACACTTGCCCATCTTCTTTCTGGCTCCAGAAATCAGTGCAGATTTTTCAGCCCTGGCTCCAATTTCATTAAAGATGTGGGAAGAGTACAGGCTTTGCATAGTCTTGAGCAAGCAATAACATGAGAAGCTAGATTTGTATTACATGCAGTTCTATGTCTGGATTGGACCCAACAAATGAATTAGCTCAATCCAGCTCTTCACAGCTAGCACAAAATCTTGTTTTGGATTAATTTTCAGGCAGTAGAACTGTTTCACTCAGTAGATGAAGTGTTTTGAAATGAGTTTGAATGAGACAGTTAAAAACATCACATCTAATCTTTTTTTAAATTGCACACATTTAAATCATCACAGCCAAAGAATCCTGCTCACATTCTGCTTTCAACCACACCAGGACAAGAATCCAGAGGAAAAATACCACACAAACCTTACCTGCTCTGTAATCTTTTGGGAACTAAATAATAATAATAATGTTTAACAGCAATATAGCACTTTACCTCTTCAAAGCACTGCACAATCATTAACTGAAAAATCATCTGGCAACAAGAACTCGTCCAGCTCAAGTCTGCCATCAGCGCTGCACTCCAAAGGCTCTTCATCCAGCTCTGCTGCCAGCACTGCTTCAGTATTTTCTTCCTCCAGTTTAACTGGTGTACTTCCTAAATGAAGCAAAATGTACCTTGGAGGGCAGTACCAGAGGAATGTGTTGTAGTAAGGCAGGCCACAGCTGACAAACAATTTGTCCTTGACACTCTAGCATTGGAGAGGATGCTGAATGGTCAGCACACACAACAGCAGCTGGGGCCCACTCACTCAATCACTGATGGGCACTTTTTCTACAAGTAAAATAATGAATCTGGTTACTTTGATTTAAATATATGTGTGTAACAAACCAAACCCTTCCATCAAAACACAGTTATATTGAATAACTAGGAAATTCTTGATGTTTAGGGGGGAAGGGGAGGGCATGACACACCTAGGAGTGGCAAACTACTGAGCTAATTCCATTGTTCTTTTCCTCTGAAACATCTGCAATTTGAAACTGTAAAGTCACTCATCAGAGTGACTGACTTGATTACTACAGATATACCAGGTAATACTAAGTGGTTTGCATTCAGTTTTGCATTCATTTGGCACAACAAGTAAGGTGAGGCAGTAATTTATTACTGCCTTCTTCAAAGTCACCTTGACCATTTGTCACACATGCAACCTGAGAGATGACTGTACAGAAAGGAAAGCCATGACAAGTAATCCAAGGCATGCAGGAGGTCACTTGCTGATAAATGCTTCCTGAGATAGGGGACACACAGAAAAAGGATCCCTGATAAGGTTTGCTTGGGGAAGCAGCTGCAGCAAATCAAGCAGATACAGAAAATACAGAACTCTCAGGTTTATCTCTCCACCCCCTCTATTCCTTCATCTACATCTTCTATATAAACACTGGCAACTGTGCTGTGTATTCTGGGTATTATAAAAATAAATCCTTTATTTGCATTTTACCTTAATCTGGCTTGAGTAAAGGGGAAATTCAAGGTAACACTCCAAAAAGGACATCTCTCCCAAAGGCAGAGTAAGTCTGAAAATCAAAATACTGGGAATCCTTTACAAGTGTTTTAGTTTCTCAGCACATTCTCCAAAACATTAAAATCATTTGTTGAAGACTTAGGCTGACTGGAGAATGAACATTGCATGATCAGAAGAAAATTGCTTTTTAGTTACCCAGGATAATCTGCAGATTTCTGATAGGATACAGAAGACCTCACCTCATTTTCAGATCTTTATAGCAAACACCACCAGAGGTTTCTTACATTCACAGCAACACCAACAACTAGGCAATTTTCCATTTCTATTCACCAGAAATGTTGCTCTTGTCATTTTCTTGCACTGTACTTGCTGAACTTGAGCTTATAGGCTACAAATATTAGCAAAACCTGATAACTTTGGGAAAACTTTATCTGTTCTAGCCACAACGCCACCCTTTCATATCCATCTCTGAACTTCTAGTAAAGGTATAGAAGACATCACTGCTTTAGGGAGAACACAGAGAAAGCTGCTGTGAAGTTCACTATATTATACACCTCCAATGTTTAGGGGAAGCATAAGTTATCACATACAATCAGACAGACACCTTTCTTTTCAATGAACCTACATTTTGTTGTGCATATCACAGTTTCCATATCACCTTCTAGTGTGCTGAAGAGGCCTCCTGGCTAAGCATAAAATTAAGCAGCAATGTTGCCTTACAGAAATAAGGTTATCAGCACTAGAAGCACATTTACTATCTTGGAGAAAAAAGCCACAAGCTTTGCAATTCTCTTGGCCATAATTAATTTAGAAAAAGTTAAAGAAATTAACACTGATGTTCCAATTAAAAAAAAAGTGAATAAACAAAAAAATCAAGGGTGACAAATTTCTTGAGTGAACAGATTCCCCGGCTGCGGTGTAGAGCACATTTTTAATGTCCTGTCCTGTCCTCACTGGCCCAAGGGCTACTGCATGTACAAT